>JAWWMW010001929.1:0-24611 GCA_035048345.1 Echeveria elegans
GGAGGCACAACGCGGTCAGAGATGCTTTATTCACTTTTTTAACAAGGCTAACATGGGCCTCAAACTTGGGGTGGTTGGCCTTTGGAGGGTAGGGAGAAACATGTGGACATTGTAGTGACGACTTGGAACCACAGTAGGAATTTCTGTCTGGATTTTTCTATTGTGTCTCTTTTCGTTGGGAAGGTGCATGGTTAGACTCAAGAGAGGCAACTAGTAGGGCAGAGGAAAGAAAGATTGCTAGGTATGACGCTGGTTGTTCAGTTAATGGTTTTATTTTTGAGCAGTTTATTATGGAGTCTTTGGGAAGATTTGGAGTAAGAGCGAATCAGTTACTCAGGACGGCAGCAGCGAAGTACGCTAAAGCCAAACGTATGAAGCCCCAACAACTATCTCTATAATAAGATGAAGATTATCATTTATCCGTTGACATGAAATACATAATGACTAAATGATATATTTTTATCATTTATAATTTTGTTTTTGAGTTAAGAGAAATATATATAATTTGAGATTCTATTTGGAAACCTTTTTGACAACGAGACGTCGTCGGATAAACAAGTGACTTATCAGTGTGAAACTGACGCAGCCTTTCTGCACGATTCGATGAGAGCATTTATGATGCTCTGTTCAGCTCCGGCAATGGCGGATCACAACTCCAACTTGTCAGACTGACGAACCAACCCAGACTCAGCTATTAATTTTTTTTTAAATGACGAAGACGAACCACCCCAAACTCAGCTATCAACTTATTTAAATGACGAAGCTTCAGCTTCTCTCTTAACCTTGGCATCTTCAGCAACGAAGCCCACGACATTTCTCAACCTCTTCTTCATCATCGTCAATGGAGTTGGCAGCAAAGACTAATTCCCCAACGAAATCCAAACCCCATTTCGCATGCTTCAAGTTCTTCATTGCAGCTTTCTTCCTATCCCCGCTAATCGTCCTCTTCTTCCGGCGAGAGTGGTACTGGTACATTCCATTTCCTCAAACCTGTGCGCCTGCCAACCAAACCCAAATCCTCAAAGCTTCCAATTTGACCATCTCTGATGAAATTCACAATCTTTACATCTCCAAGCTCCGAGACTCTGTCACTTTCTTGCCGCTGAAAGACATTAGGTTCACCCAATCGGCCATGACCGGCAACACCTGGTTTATGAGCTCCTTGAACGATACTTATGAAATTAACCAAGTTGAGCATCTCTATTTCCCCTCCCCGGAGTCCAATGGCAGGATGTTGTGCTTTAAGGGACGACATGAGAAGGATGGCTCCATGAATTCGTATGCGTTGGCGTGGCCTGAGAGTCTGCCAGAAGGCGCTTTTCTGGTTAAAGGGCTCAGCTTCGTGTCCGATACGTATTATGATTATATAAATTTGTGGCATTCAATTGGCTCCATGACCCCATTTGTTAGCTGGTCTTTGAGGAACAGGTGCGCCAAGCCTGATAGATGGGTTTTGTATCACTGGGGTGAGCTCAGATTGGAAATGGGAGCTTGGGTGCAGAATGTCATGGAAGCCTATTACGGAAAAGTGAAGGTATTCAACTTTCAGCTGCGGTACGGTCGATGATAGTCTTGTGTTGAGTTTCACTGTTACAACTGATTGATTGATTCGTAGGTTGAAACATTTGAAAACGGGGAAAACGATGGAGTGCATTGTTTTGAGAAGGCGTTGGTGATGAGGCATAGTTTAGGCAAACTTGGGATCAAGGAGAGGCATAGGGTTTTCGAGCAGCTGAGATGCAAAGCCAGGAAATTTTGCAATATTCAACATGGTGGGAGATGGAACGAGACCAATGAACAAGGTAACCCGATTATACGATTCACGTTGCTGATGAGGAGAAACTCGAGGTCTTTCAAGAATGGTACTCTTGTAACTAGCATATTCGCAAAGGAGTGTGAAAAGGTGGATGGATGTGTGTTTAGTGTAGCTCAGTCGGAGAATCTGTCATTCTGTGATCAGGTCAGTTGTCTTTTGGTTTAACATGAAACTTATCTGTTCTGAGTCATGTTTATGGTATCTAAATTCAAAGGGCATGGAGTTTTTGCAGGTTAGAGTGCTGACTAACACAGACATAGTGGCATCTCCTCATGGAGCGCAGCTGACAAACATGTTCTTCATGGACCATAACAGCAGTGTGATGGAGTTTTTTCCACGAGGATGGTACGAGCTTGCTGGCGTGGGACAATACGCCCATCACTGGATGGCAGACACATCAGGCATGAAGCACACAGGCTCATGGTGGGAGCCTCTAGGGAAACATGACTGCCCTGATCCGAATAACAAACTTCAGTGCTTCCAGTTCTATAAAGAAGGCAAAGTGGGTCATAACGAAACGTATTTTGCGGAGTGGGCAAGAGATGTCATCCGCCAAGTGAAACTAGGCAAGATTGAGCAGTTGGCCATGAACTCGTCCCCTGGCCGGGATTTGCCCTCAAATGAATGTGCCTGTTAGCTTAGTTCTTTCGAATCTCTTGGCATTGTATCCTCAAAAGAGTATATTGAAACGTAAGCATTCAATTGCATTCTGATGAATAAAAAATGCTTGAAATATTAAGGTCAGTGGATCCGACTAGCATGCATATCTGCCGGTCTGTAAGTTTCTATGAGAACATGAAGAGTCTCGACTTTTGCGCCAAAAGTATGGAAAGCTTTAGATCTACTAATGTCTGGTGCATACAGATTATCTGACTAATTTGCTGAGCCCACTACCAAATAATCTGGACACTGACATTTCAAGCAAAGGAGCAAACGGCCGAATACACGATACAAATACAATACTAAGGGTTGCAATTGCAATTACGATAATAAAAAGTCTGCATATAAATATTTTGTAATGAAAATATATCAAATGGCTGTGGTTTGGTGCTCAGTTTCGATTGGTTTTGATGGGAATACAGATTTAGCTAATATAATACATTTACCTCATGTTTGGTTGCAGAAGAAAAAAAAGTGATTAAAAAATTAGGATTAATTACAAAAAAATCACCATTGTAAATAGTTATTTTACACTTAATCACCATTGTAACTCGAAATTAAAAAACACCTCTGTTATAATATGTCGTTAACAAAATATCACACTAGTTATTTCTCTTCTCGTCTGTGGAATTATTCCGTGGAGGGGTAAAATGTCTTTCATTCTCTTCTCACCTGCGGAATCACTCTGTGGAGGAGTAATATATCTTTTATTTGAGCATCTACCTTTGGTAGATTGCTAGTTTTTTAGTTTTGTTTATTCATTTTTATTGTTTTTTAGTTGTACTGATCATGAGAAGCGATTCCGGATCGATGATCGCTTTTCATTTGTAATAATCATTCATTGATCCTGTATTCCATGCGATAGTCTCGTGTTGTATACATTGATGTATTCATTTATTCCCTTTAATGGGAAATTGTAATCCCAAAAAAAAAATCACACTAAGTCCTTAACGTGAGAAAATGGCTTTTCGCGACACAACTTAATACTAACAATAAATAAAAAAACTTAAAAATTGTGCCAAAGCTCAAGATCCCCTTTCTAAACACTAGTGTCACTTGATTCAAAATTCAATTGGCGCATCCAGCATCGTCCATCCTCGTCAATTTCTCCTCCACGTTGTTCAAATTCGGTTACACTTCCACCCAAATCTGCGCTTTGCTCTGGCCATGACCGCGACAGAAGGTATCGCGCCTCATATATGTGCTTTTCTCTTAACATGGTTTTATTCTTATTTTACCTTCAAATAGTTCTTTTGTTTTGCTACCCTTATTATGGATTAACTTAAGAATGGAACTACTGATTTTGGGTATCAAATGTTAATTTGCGGTCAAATAAGATGCTTTTGTTGATAAATGTAAAATCTTAGGCTGCTGATGTCTTTAGGGCATTTGGGACTGAATTATTTAACTTGTGTCTGTAATCAAAGTTTATTCTAACTTTCTTTTTACAAGGTGATTTTATGCAAACTACTATTTTGTAGTGGTGGTTGTACTTTTTCTTTATAGAATGTTTGCCCACTTTCGTTTAACAGTATAACTGACAGAACGTGCTTATGCTGTATTTGGTTGGGGGAATGGAATGGAATAGGGGGGAATGGAATGCTCATTCCATTCTCTAATATTAAATTGGATTGTTTGGTTGGCCACGGAATGGAATGAGCATTCCCAACCCTCATAATTCCATTCCGCTCCGGTAATCATCCATTCCTTCGATAACACGCGGGATAGATCGATTCCGTCCTCTCTATCATCTCAAAATCCCGTCGATTCCTTCGCAAGCTCGTCGATTCATTTCCGCTCGGGTAAGCTCCGTCCACCCCTCTCAACTCGACGAGCTCCGACGTCTACTCGATTTCAGATCCGTTGCTCGAATTCCGCTCGGGTAACGTCACTCAAGATCGCCTTAGCTGCCGACAGTCCACCGCTTTCAGCAATCGCAGCGGCAAAGCTCGCCGGCGCTGAATATTCACTAGTCAGGTTTGTGTTTTAGTTTTAGTGAAATTTTGAATGTTTTCTCGTGTTTGAGTTTTTGATGATGTGAGTTTTGATTTGGATTGATGAGTGGGTGGAGTACTCTCGTGTATTGACATCCGGTTCGGAGTTTGAGAGTTATGAATGCTTAAACCTTAGTTTTGGAAACTTTGGAGCTGGAATTCCCACTGGTTTATCAGGAACTAGTGAACTTTGATGTCAAAGAGCAATCCGAAGCAGAAGAAGCATCTCCGGCTGTCCATTCAGATTATAGGTTTGTAGCTTAGTTTTCACAAGAGCTAACATCTTTTCTTTGTCAGCGCTAGCTAACTCTTGGTTTTTGGATATATGTAGAGAACTGCTGAGTACTATGAAGATGAGCAAATCAGGTCTGACATCACCCGAAGACTTAATTAACAGAAGTGGTGTGACGGATGAGACTCAAATTTCAGCTTCACCCTCTCCACCAGAGGTGACTAAAAAAGATTAAATGCTGTCACCAGCACCAATTAAATGCTGTGTATGCTCAGTTACAGACTAGCTCTCAAGTGCAGAATACAACCCCATTCTCCAACGTTATGGTAAAGAAATTCATCATGCATTTGGTTTGTGAGATCTCAAATGGTGTTTACTACTATATAAACCTGCAAATATTCACATTTTTAGTAGTTTAGATGTGCGGCTGTATTTATTTTGAGGAAATTTGCTGATGAATTAATGATAATACTATCTGATATGTGATATCACTGAATATTTTTTTTCTAGTATTTGGAATCAGGTTGGACAGAAGATTGCTGCTGAAAAAAATGAAGAAGCCGCTTTGATGAAAGATTGATGTTGAAGAAACAACAAACTTGTTTTATTTTGAACAGCTTGTTTCAATTTCACTCGATCTTGTGGTATAAGGATAAACAACTTATTTCAATTTCTTGAAACCATGTAAAATATACTATTTTGAAAATGCGTATAATGTTGTTTTTGGTATAAGTACATCTTGACAGTGTAGAAGCAGTGATATGCGGAACAGGTTTTAATCAAATGAAGTATAACTTTTTTCATTCCATTCCATTCTGTAAAATGTATAACAGGGCAAAAGAATGGAATGGACATTCCATTTCAGTGTTCATTCCATTCCCTTTCTCATTCCATTCCTTTGTCATTTCATTCCTGCGGACCAAACACAACATAATTGTTCAACGAGTCAAGTGCTCAATTTAAAAAGAATAAAGTCAAGCCAAACTTTGCTTCTGCATCAGTGTCCCAATTGTTGAGCAAATTGTACAAACATAAATACATCCGAGACTCTCACATCTAAATTAAAATTGGGATTGGTAGAATATTTCATCAGCCGAGGAGACAGCAAATGTGAGGGACAATATAATCATAATTGGTTCAGAGTTAGAGTTCACATTCAGATCAACTTATACCTGGTGCTGTTTTAATTTGCTCCAGAGATGTTTGCAATGACAAAGATTGTGTCCCAGAAAGCTGCTGCGAATCTGATGAAGTTGAAAGCACCCTCCCACTTCAGACCACCATGTCAGACTGAAGATGAATAGTGGACAAGATAAGTAGTCTTTAGGTATAGAATTCAGTTCCGAAATAATGTGTTGCGGGTTTATCTGCTACTGGTTTTTTTAAGCCTCAAAAGACTTATGTTCCAGCAGGAACATAACGAGTACAATATTGTAACTGAAAAACTACGTACTTTGTATCGAAGCAGAAGACATTGATTCATTCAACCGAGATATTAAATCCCTTCGTCTTTGAAGGGCCTGGTGTTCCAGACAGTACTGGAGTGTAGTGGTAAATTCAGATTCTCTTCGAGCTGCTTCTCTGCGGGCCTGGCCGCCTTCCCGATTTTCTCTAGGAGGGGGTTGTGATGACCTTCCTGCAAGTTTTTCTAAATCGCTACTTTTACCTGGCACAATTTCGTTCTCTTTGGTTTTACTGCCTTTTCCTTTTTCCTTCTTTTCAAATGTATCAGCTTCCCTCACAGAAATGTTGGTTCCGTTCAAATACTTGCGGTTCATCACCCTCATTGCTTCCTTCATCGATTGCTTACTTCCGAAACTCACGAAGCCAAAACACTTACTTTTCCCTGAGCTTGGATCCGTCAAAACCTAAATCAACACCCAAAGCACCTTAGAATTACAATGAATCTCAAATGCATCTTCAGAGAAATGAAAAACATGATAGCGAAAAAATGCATTTACTTAACAATTTCTCAACAGATACTTATGGCAAGAAATCAAGCAATACAGCTTTCAATAACAAGCATTGCATCTATCAAATTAATATCTTTGCCGGTCAATTGACTACCCATCTATCAAGTAATACACATCTATACTTCAATATCTCAAATTCATTTACGCAAAACAAATAAAACTATTTTCCATCTTCCAAAACACCTTAAAACTAAACTTGTATTAATGTACACCCTGAAATCTTGAAATCACACATTTGAAACAAACACTGAAATAATATAGAAACCAAGACACAACTTTCAGTAGCAAGCATCAGGTGAACCAGATTCATATCTTTGTGGGTTCAATGACCACTTGTCCGGTTACTACAGCCTGGTTGACGTAGAACAACTACATACTACATTCCAGGTTCCGTAAGTTCATCAAACTAAATTTCCATCCATATACACATTCAAATAACAAGCATTACAAGCTACTACAGAAAATTACTACCAATACTAAGCATTGCATCTGCTACATTAATATCTTTCCGTACGTAACAACAATCTTCCAAGCACCAAACCTCTATCACACTTATAATCGTAAATATAGTCTCTACAAACAGCTTTTACCACGTCCATAAATATGAAAACCATCAATTCCACAGAAATCAAATCAATAAGAAGAACTTTCCAAAAACCCAAAAATACCAGAGCTTTAACAACACCGCCGCATCTACAACATAAATATCGTTGCTAATAAAGCCTCTATCTTCCAAACTCCTAAATTCCTAAACTCTACCAAATTTAAATTTCCACATAACCTCGATAACACAGCGCATGACTACAAACCGCTAGTAACAATTCTGTAACTTGTCTACACATCCAAATCCCCAAAAATCAAACCAGAGTAATACCCAAGCTTTGATAAAACCGCTGCATCTGTTACATTAATATCTTTGTGAGTACAATGACTATCCTCCAAGCTCCTAAACTCCAAAGCTCTATCAAAAATAAAATTATAAATCGCTGAATCATCAATAATCCATTGCACTCTATAAACACAAATCTATAAATAGCTATTAACATTTCCATAAACATATCCGCTCATCCAAACCTACAGAAATCAAACCAAAGTGCCATCTCCAAAGATTCTAAAAAGTTGTCGCATCAACCACATTAATATCTCTGCGAATACCAGGACTATCTTACAAGCTCCTACCTCCGTTAACTTATCTTAACACTACACATCATTGAATCAACAAATAAATGTAAATCTACGAACAGCTACTAACAAATCCATATCACATCCAAATCTACAAAAATCAAACCAACCGAAGTACAATCATCCAAGCTTCAATAAAATTGCTCCATCTACTACATTAATATCTTACAGAACACTGAATCATCATTCATAAATAATCCATAGCATTCTGTATAACCTGAATCTACAAACAGCTATCTCTACACATCCAAATCTGAAGAAAATGAAAGTTATACCTGAGCTTTGATGAAATCCCCGCAAGGAGAAAAAGACCTAGCGAGCGCCTGATCATCAACAACAGGAGACAAATTGCTAACAAAAACCTTAAACTCCTTCACATCACTAACCGCCGCATCAGGCAACATTAGCCTCTCATAAACAGGCGAATCATGAAAACTATGAATCATAGCTACAGATTTCGGCTCGTCTTTCAAAGCAATAATATCACTAGGTCTACATACGTAACTCGGTTTGTTGACCACAGCGCCGTTGACCAAAACGTGTTGATGGCTTACGAGGCTACGTGCGGTTGGAACTGTTGAAGCGAATTTCATTCGGTACAGAATGAAGTCTAGACGCATGTCGAGTGTTTGAAGGATTTTGGTTTTGTCATCGATTGGACGTGTTCTGTAGATTGATGGAGCGCGTCTGAGTTTGTTCAGGACTCTGTCGAGACGCATCGTGAATCAGTCGATCGAGACGAGATGAAATGAAGCGCTCGATCTGTGGTGGTCGCTCTAGGGTTGGTGTTTGTCGAAAATGACGATTATACCCCTGTAGCTATGGGTTGCCGTGAAAACCTTGAATCCATGATAAATGAAAGCCCATTAGATTTTTGAGCCTCGTTTCTACGCCGTTACGGTGATTCATTCTCGGAAGTGGGAATATATGAAAATTTTGATTAAAATTTTTTTTGATAAATTGTTGTAGTTTAATTTCAGTAATTAATAAAAGAAAAAAAGTCTTTGCGATGAATATTGAGTACGAATTTTCTGTCTTTTATCTATTATCTATTACTAGCACTCGATCCACAATCTTTGTGCAATTTTATTTTGAAAGTTATAATATTTTATTTAAATATTTAAATACTTATAACATTCAACTGCAATTTATAATATTTTATTTAAATATTTTGATAAAGATAAGAGAATAATTTGTTAAATTGATTTTGTCAATTATATAGTTTTGAAGTAGAAATATATATCAAGAATATAGTGTAAAATATAATAGAGAATGTTATAATTATCCATCATTATCAAGAACAAAAAAATAATAACTGTCAAAACTAATTCACCAGTTACATTTAAGTAGGAAGTAGGATATAATATAATATAAAATAAAATCAGGTCAGTACAGAATAAAATAACAAATCACCTAATATATGTATTGTTTATTTTATCGATGTCAATCACAATTAATAATTAAAACAATTCAAAATCCAAAATGAAGTGAAAGGAATTAAAAATATGAATATAATCTATTCGTATAAGAAAATAGGGAGAAGGATCTAAAAACATACTGCGAAATTATCTTTCTGTCCTTCATTAAACAAAAGAAAAAGACTCAACTACCCTCTCTTCACAATTTCACCCCCTCTTTACCATTAATTACAATCTAACCCATTAAATAAAATTAAAAAACTTAAAATTAAAAATATTAAAAATAAGCAGTTAAAAATCAAAATTGAAAAATGAAAATTTTTAAAATTAACATTAAAAATAAAAAATTAAGCGGAAAACATTTATTATTTTTAGATAAATCAAATGAAAACACGAGAAAAATTCCCGTCGGGACGACGGGAGTGCAGCTAGTATATATATATATCGACCCCGAAGGTGATAAGTTTGACTTAAAAAAGTGCTATTGTGCATCATTTGTCGAAGTTTGCAGGTAACGAAGGAGAAAACTCCAATCAGCACTTGAAAGAATTACATGCTATTTGTTCGGCTATATGTCGGAGAGGAAGCTTTTAAATCAAAAGCATTTCCATTCTCTTTGATCGATTCGATCCTACTAGAACTTGGCACCTAACTTTATCTCCAGGTTCAATTCGATCATATGGAAAAGCATCTTCTGATTCAACATGGGAAATAATGCAACGTACATTTTTGAAGTACATCCCACCATCAAACGCGATGATATATGCTACGCAAAGAGTAATCGGTTACTCCAAATCCCAGGTTCTCCTCTACTTCACGTTTCGTGCGTTTCAGCGAAATGTGAAGAAAAATTGCAATAAAAACAACAATCTCGATTTTTTACGGAAATTTACACTGAACTGGAGTAGTAATAGAACGGGAACTGGGAAATGTACTTGTGATTACCTAAATGTCCAACCGTTGTCTATTGATTATCTAATATATAATAGAATAGGTGAACGAGCGGTCAAATGTGAACTGACCAAAATATCCCTCATTCCTATTTAATTTTTCAATCGCTTTCCTCTCCTTTGCGTGAACACACGGGTCCAGTCCGATCCATTAAAAATTAAAACTTAAAAGTTTAAATTTACACACAACACACGGACCCGATCCGTCTCATTAAAAATTAAAGGTTTTAATATTCACAAATCACATGAGTTTAAATTTTGGTCGATCGAGTCACGCCCGTGTTTGACCTGTTTGATAGCGCATTCGGGACGACACGTCTCCATCGAAACGACGTATTGTACGCTAGTTAAAAATAAAAACAAAATCTAGTGAACACCTTTTGTTTCGGCTATTAAGGAACCTAAACAAAAGGAGAATCAAAATACCAAATTTGTTCCAGGTATCTGAGATATGGTCGGTGATGCTCCCACGATAAATTGATAGTAGTTGACGGTAGCTCCTTGGCGTCAGATGATGCATTCCAAGTTTTCAACTCATCATGGAATGCAGACTGTTCAGTGCACGAACCCCTCAGTTAATGCGGCCAAATTTTTTTTTAAAAAAAATTATACTATACTACATTGCATTGAGATTTATATATTGATATGCTTGTTGTTAGATTTATATCATGTTAAATCATTTTGAATGTTTTTTTAAATGTATATTTATAGCATTCATTAAAGTAAAATTGATAACAAATTAGCATAAGATTTGTTTTGGTCATTGATGGAATGTGCAGGACTAGTGATCATGACCAGAAAATTTACGTGAGAGAGAAACAAAGAGAGAGAGAGGAATGACTAGTTTCAAATCATTAGTGTACATGGTTTAAGATTCACGGGAACAATTCAACTAAAAATTGTGAACTGGAAATGAAGTCAAATAAAGACATCCCATTGATGCTCGATTTTACACTTTTATTTTATTTTAGAAAAAATCACAATTTTCCTTTAAAAGGACAACATCAATTAAAATGATATCACAAACTGTTCATGGCACACTTTAGAGGTGACAAAATGAATTGATAAATTTAATTTTAAATGGTTCAATACATTTAATACATGTAAATAAATTCATTTAATCCATTTAGCACATTAAATTTTATTAATTCATTCAGTCCATTAAATTAATTTTCTACCTCTAGCAAACTTCAGCCATACACCATATTACAGTCGAACTGGGTCATGCTGGGATGATTTATTTTGGGGGAAAAATTTAAACGTCCAACGGATGAGACAAAAGCATAAGCAAACGTCAGATCAGTTTCCAGCCATGGGTTGGTAGGGTTCTACCTCTCACCGTGGTCAACACTACACATCATTTTCTCATATCAATAATTAAAATATGTATTTCTCTGAAATCATCATCTCTTGATTTCTGGGGTTATGTATAGTTTTGGAGACACAATAGGTAGGCACATAACCAAACTAGTGACACACAATACACACATCTCCCTCTCACTCTATACCACCCTCTCTCTCTCTCTACAAGTTGTGTTCTTAATATATATAGAACGAGAGAGACAGGTAGAAGTGCATGCCGCTTGCCTTCCTATCTAGGTTTGATTTACTGTTTGCTAGTGTTCATATTCAGCTGTCTAGGTTGTTGTTTGTATATCCTTTGTTTAAGAAAAAAATTTGAGGCTGATGTGATGAAACCAAGAAAAAGCCTATTTGTGGTCTGATTCTCCAACTTCTTATTTCCATTGTTTTTCATGTACACACAAATACATGTAGATATCTTGTTGTTGTCTCTTTGGTTGGTGCCAAGAGATCTGTTGTGAACACAACCCACCTTCAGATTCAGCAATAAAGCCTTATTTTTGGTGTTGAGTGCTTGGTTACAGTAGTGATGATCATGTTCTTTGTTTTTGTATTTGGTTTGTTTGTGTAGAACTGAGAGACCTCACTAATTTCACCTGAGTTTGTTTATAGGTGTGATCTGAGAATCAACAATCAAGGAAGTGGTGCAAATTTAATCTGGAAAAAAAAAACATGTCCAAGTTGTCAGCTTTATCAAATGAAGGAAGTGTTTCCTCCAGCAGTATTAGACCTGAATCAGCCAACATCTACAACTATCAGCAGCAACAGTCATTTGTGCAATCTATCCAGCGGCAACCATCAGCTAAGAAGAAAAGGAATCTACCAGGAAATCCAGGTCAACATCTCTAGACTCTATTTATCTCATTAAAGCTGCTTCACTTTGCTTTATTTTCTTACACAAAACTGTAAAAGAGAGAAGGTTGACATTTGAATGATATGATTTCTGTGAACAGACCCAGATGCAGAAGTGATAGCTTTATCACCAAAAACCCTATTGGCAACCAACAGATTTGTATGTGATATATGCAGCAAGGGTTTTCAAAGGGATCAGAACCTACAACTGCATAGAAGAGGACATAATTTACCATGGAAATTGAAGCAGAGAACAAGTAAGGAGATAAAGAAAAAAGTCTATGTCTGTCCAGAATTGAGTTGTGTGCACCATGACCCAACCAGAGCGTTGGGAGACTTGACTGGGATAAAGAAGCATTTTTGCAGAAAGCATGGTGAGAAGAAATGGAAATGTGATAAATGCTCTAAGAAGTATGCAGTGCAGTCTGATTGGAAAGCTCATTCCAAAATTTGTGGCACTAGAGAATATAGATGTGATTGTGGCACCCTCTTCTCAAGGTAAATGCATACCACTTTGATGCTAAATTCAGGACAAATCAACTGTAAATCACTAATGATATTAATTGGAGCAAGCATACTACAGTATATTACAATGATCATGTTTATATTGAAATGTTTCTGTGGGGCTAAAACCTTGAGCATGAAAACTGAAACTAAGGGGAGAAAAAGTGTAAAATGAGGTATTTAAAATGTTTATGTAGTGAGAGGGGATTGCGATGCATAAGGACAGATGGTGTGGTACCATGAATATAATAAAGCTGCTACTGTATGGTTTGTCTGGGCTTGTTTGGATTCTTTTGACTCTATGCATTTGTTGTCCAGTGAAAAAAATTGATGCAAAGTGAATTTGTTTTTCAGAAGGGACAGTTTCATCACACACAGAGCTTTTTGTGATGCACTAGCTGAAGAGAGTGCAAGAGGAGGAGGTGCTACAACTACAACAACACCCACAAACCCACACATGATATCGTCACATCAGCTACCAACATCTGAAAACAATACCCTCTCTCATTTCAACCCAAATTACACTTTTGCCCCTGACCATCAAATGCATCATTCTTTCAATACAACATTGAAGAAAGAGCAGCACAGCTTCCCACCATGGCTGCCATCTTACCCACCTCCTCATGTACAATTTGAACTCTCACCTTCATCTGCAATGTTATCTACCAACCAGGATTTTACAGGACAATTCCATCAACAGTTGACAGCAGCTTCTGAAGGAGTGATCAGGCATGAAAACCCTAGCACTAACCCTAAGCCTACTTCTAATTTGGGTCCTACGTTACCCCCTTACCCCAACCCACCACCAATAATGTCAACTTTATCACACATGTCAGCCACTGCATTGCTGCAAAAGGCAGCTCAAATGGGTGCAACCATGAGCAAAACAGGGTCATCACTACCAGCTGCAGCCATGATCTCTGGTACAGGGCCCCATAACCAGACTCACGTGTCCATCAGTGACAACAACTTTGGCCTAAATTTGTCTTCTTCGGATGGTCTTGCCTCAGTACCCTCTTCAACTGGGTTTCTAGCCTCATTTGGGTTTGATCATCATCATATTGGATTGCCCGTAAACTCCTCGTCAAATTCATATGAAGATGTAATTGGAGGGATGATGAATCACAACAATGGTGAAAATGAACCTCTCAACACAAAACCAGTACTGACAGATGATGAAAATGGTATAAGTACCAAAGCGGCAGGTGTAGGAAATGAGCATGGGTTGACTAGAGACTTTTTGGGCCTAAAGGCTTTGTCTTACAGTGAGATTCTCAGTATAACTGGTGACGACTGTGTGGATAACTCAGCTGCTGATGCTTCACAATCACAGCAACATCAGAACCCTAGCCATCAAGAAATATGGAAAGCTTAGAGGTTCGCAGTTGCTAGGGTTTGTTTTCATTTGAGGGCCTTCAGCACATTATTCCATTTTGATATCACAAAACACCCTTAGAAAAAATTAAAGATCATTTTGAGTCAGTTCATAATCTCTCTCATCTTTTAAGTATATACTCAGTGCATAGAGAGAAGCACAACAACAAGGAGCGAAGCTTGCATGTTAATTAAATCCGAGGTACACTAGTCTACAGCTAATTATTGTGAATTGAGACATTGGATGCTGCTAGACAGTGCAAGATGGGTTAGATTTGAGATGCTTGCAATTTAGAGATTCCACAACCTTGCAACAGAGACTGTGTATGTAGGTATGTCTGTGGATGTTCCTATACATAACTTTAGAACTCTGGAGTCCAGATGTATTAACTATTAATAATGAATATTCTATACGAATTGTAATCCCAAAATGGGGAGAATCTCTGACATATGCAGGCCATACACTACACCCCCTTGATGGTGAGGTAGGGCATCGCATGGGGTGAAGCGTTTTCTTTCTGAGCAGAAATCTATTAAAACTGAAAATGAGTAAACATAGCCACCTCACATAACATTGAGCGTCAGAGCTCCAAATCACCAAATGTATTGAATTTCGAAGTTAGGTAGTTTTAAATATAATTCATCGACATGATTTATTAGTAATAAAATTAATAGGTTTATCATATTAAAACTATGGTCTTATATATTGTTGTTATTATTATTTATGGTTAGGACTTAGGGATACGAAACAGTTGTAGAATTAAACAATTGTATAGTTTGTAAATTGCAACCTGAATTTACAATTTTTTGAAGCAGTTAAAGACTCAATTTCTAAAATGAAATATTAACAAATCCGACACAAATCCAACGTGCATTTGAAGTGCTTAAATGAAATGAATTGAACTGAATCGATACTATTGAGTTCTTTTTTTTTATTAGGATAATATTGAGTTCGAATTGCCAATATTGTGGACTAATTAAAAATAAAGAAATAAGAATATATTTACTTATGTAGGAGATCCAAAAGCTTAGAACAAACGCACATGTAAAATGTTACTGTAGTAATCAAGTATACAAAGAGTATATGATTAGGTTATCGTCAACCCGCAAAAAGTAGATCAGACAAAGCATATTTCTCCTTCTGAACCTCAAAAATCAACATTGCAAAAGTTCAAAATGATTAGAAGATTTAGTTTCATAGATTTATTATTACAGATCCATATTCCATAATATGTTTCATAAACTATATATAGAAAAACAAGCTGATCAAACTGGTACATAACAGAAACAATAAGTATGTTTAGATTGAATAATTAGGTACGAAAGGCGCCTTAGAGACCAATTTGAATCATTGGTAATGTGGTGCATAAACAACTATTTAGACTCAATAAGATGTAAGATGGATCCCAACGCCACTCCACTGCTTAATGTATTTTTAATTTATAAGATTCATAATGCCCACTTGAAATGGATGGACAGCTGTGATTATGTAGGAAAATGTGACATTATTAATTTTAAAAGATGAATGATTGATCATTCCTTGGGTGATTAGTGGTAGTTGGTCTTTGTAAAGGTATGTTTGTCTCTCTTTCAATCGTGTACTCTTATGAAGTTGAACTCCATTATAGGAGTATGCTCTAACACTGTTTCTGCGATTCTTGATTTTCCTCTCATCACAAAGCATATCTACATTTTGTTAGAACTTATTATTCCATTTGTACCTGTGCATGGTTTTGTTTATTGCCATTGTTTTTTTTTTTAGAAAATATGCAAAATACTGGAATTTTTCAAGATTTACCTTTTTGGGAATTTTCAAGATGTATTGAACCATCGATAATGTGATACATGTAAATTAATTTGGTTGCATTTGTATTTTTTTTCTGATCCATCTGTTGTCTTTTCTTATACATTTTCGTTGTTCCAATAGTAGATCGATTTAGAAAACGAGAAATATCAAACGTCA
Organism: Echeveria elegans; assembly: GCA_035048345.1. Classification (NCBI taxonomy): domain Eukaryota; kingdom Viridiplantae; phylum Streptophyta; class Magnoliopsida; order Saxifragales; family Crassulaceae; genus Echeveria; species Echeveria elegans. The sequence goes on from JAWWMW010001929.1 coordinate 16,281, forward strand.
AAAAATATGACATCTTAATGTAGTATTTTCAACATAGAAAAAAATATAGAAATGTCGATTAGTACGAAAAAGTTTGAAAAGTAGACAAAATTCATAATAATTTGGTGACTAGTTCCCATTTCAGTTACAATAACACAACTAAAATCCGTTGCACATTTGGGTATACTTCAAACGTGAGTCTGCCCCTCCACCAATTTCTCCTCATCACACATTTTCAAAGAAACAATCAAACCTCAAACTTGAGCTACTCTGTAAATAGGAACAAGGAAAATAGACAGCAACATTTCCTCATGCACCCTCCCAAATCCACAGCCTTCGGCAACGCCACCGGCACCTCCTGAAATCCCCCGAAAAAAATGAACTTCACTAGCACCACCAACACCTCACAAAAACACAACCATTTCAAGGACTAAAACACGTACAACGAATACCAATCAAGCTTGTGCAGCTTGTAAGTTCCAAGGTAGAAAATGTGAGCCTAATTGCTTACTAGCGCTTTTATTTCCCACATAATCGGTAAAATCAGTTCCTTAACGTGCATAGGCTTTTTGAAGTGAGTAATATTAAGAAGCTCGTTCAGAACGTGAGCCAAGCGGATAAAGATCAGGCTATGAAGAGTATTGTTTTTGAGGCTGATGTCCGGGCTTATCACCTTGTTGGTGGATGTTATAGGATTATTGGGGAACTTCAGTTTATGATCTAGTATTGTCAGGGCTGAGCTTGATTTTTTTTTTCTGCATCAACTTTCCTGTTTGTAAAGCACAAGAAACTCAGACTCAAGTACATTCTTATTACTCTTTGAGTTTTGGTTGTTCGCGTTGATCAAGCGCTAATATGATTTGATTTTGTGATTTGCAGTCATATAGAGATCGTATTGAATGAAGGCGAGAATTTGTGTAGAGCAGTCGAGGCGAATGTTCTGAGCCAGAAATGAAAAGAGTGCAGATTGTTCATGGTTTGAGCTTGCAAATTGTAACAGAAGAAAAACTGTTTAGATTTTCTTTTTCTTTTAATTAAGGCGTTCACTGTGCCGGCTGGGAACATTTAGTGAAGTTCTCTTTTTTGAGCTTGTTAGGAATAATTAATTATACTATTAATTATATAGTATTAATTAGTATAGAATTTATTGTTAAGAATAATTAGTAGTCTATATTTAGATTAGATAATTTATTTAAATAGTCTATGATGTAACAAAGAATATTTGTGATTGAAGTGTCTCCTCATCCCCTGGTTATGTCAAAACCAGAATTTATCAAATATATTTTTCACCCTATTTTATTCTCCTAGAGAGCTTTCTTATTGTAGCTAGACTGGGGCAGAGTTTTCAATATTCATATAGTTTTCCAGCTAAGATGAGGGGATGCACTGGGCAAACCAACAACCAAAAGGGCATAAGATCAGATTTGAAATTGCAAGAATAAAAACAGATCAGACCATCAACGGCAGTAACTTCAAAAAGATGTCACATCTCAAACAATACTCAAACTCATGGCACACAAGAAGGGAGAAAAAAGATAAAAGAGAATCAAGAAAATGGCACCCTGAAACTCGATCCTTCCCTAGCTTGATTATTTTCATCTCAATTTTTGCTTTGAAATTCTTAATTTTTCAGATTTATTTCAGTTCAGCATTTCATTGAAGCATGTAACTTGATTATAATGTCATTTGTAAATTACGAGTTCAATATTAATGACATTACTGGGTGCTTTAATCATTACGTTAGTACGTAGTTAAAGCTTTAATCATTTTCGTAAAGTCATGAAATTATTTCCATTCGATTTTAGTGACATTTTATCAGCGAAAAGTGGTTGAAAATAGAAAAAATAATAATCTCTTAATGTGTGAATGTATGAACACTACACAAATGTGTAGAGATGCATGCATATCTTGGCCCTCTCCAGTCTCCACTGCTGCTCTCTGTGGTGTAACAGTGAAGTGTTTCAATCAAATGAATGGCGCTTTGTGGAGGTGAAAATGCAGAGATGCTGCAGGCAGGGAGCTTAAACATGCAAGCTTCCACCTCCACAACAAGCCATGAAGCCCTGCATCTCTGGTCAGTCTTATTTCATGGACACATTTTATTCATGCAGTGGCCATTAAATCCTATAAAAACCCTATGCACCCATGCATATTTCAAACCACCTTGATCATCGAATAACCCTCTCTTGCAAACTCATTACAGCTAGTCACAACAATGGCCTCCAAGTTTTGCCTTGTCCTTCTCTTGGCTAGCTCCCTAGCCTTCCTCTTGGTCGCCAACGCCACCATCATCCGCACCACCGTGTCCGAGGTTGAGGAAGAAAACTCACGATTCGGAGAAGAATCGTGCGGCCTAAAGAAGTTGAGAGACTCGGGGCTGAATCGCTGCAGGAAGTGCATGGAGGAATCTGGAAGCCGTGATGGATATGAGATGGGCCGTCACATCCGAAGCTTTCAATGCCAAAACGAGTGTTGTGGCATGATGGAAGAAATGGGACGTGATTGCATGTGCAAAGCTCTAAAGAGCATGTGGAGCCAGTGCCAGTCACCTGTCTCACGCGGACGCTCAGAAAAAATGATGTGCGGCCGGGAAATGATGAGCAAAATGATGGAAATGCCTCGCATGTGCGGCGAGGATAAAGCTTGCGAACACAGTTGGATCTTGGTCTAACTAGTTGATGAACAACAAGTGCAGTCGCATCAGGAAGCCAAGTATGTCGTCGAATAAAAAGTTAAGCACTAGTGAAGCTTAGGAGCCAGAGTGCCTGCAGCTGCAATAATAATAAGTTCACACCATCGTGTGTTTTTGTATGTCTCGAGTTCACCCAATGTTGTGCAGCTTTGTATTTGCAGAGCAACATAACTGCTTATGAAATAAAAAAGAATTTCTCAAAACACAAGTCTATAATTAGGGTTAATTATCGGAAACCACCCTAAAATATGAGTTTTTCCAATAGCCACCCGTAAAATATGATATTACCAATAGCCATCCATTAAAATATTTTTTTACCATAGCCACCCATATAAAAATAATCAGTTCAATAAACACCCACCCATCAATAATTGTTTCAATAAAAATAGCAAATAAAATTATAAAATTACATTAAAATTCAGAGCCATTAAAAACAGTAATTCAAAACTATTAAACCATTTTTTTATATTTTTGATAAAGTTGTGTGCTAAAATTTAGTAAAATTGTGAAATATCAAATTAAATTTATACCAAAATATTCTTAAGACATAATTTTTTTTGTTAAATATGAAATTAAATGATCGACTTTTTTATATTTATTTTCTAAAGTTTTGAATATTTTTGAGTTTATTTGTTATTTGTTATGAATTATTTTCCATTGGGTGGATGTTTATTGAATTGATTATTTTTATATGGGTGACTATTGGTAAAAAAATATTTTAATGAGTGACTATTGGTAATATCCCATTTTACGGGTGGCTATTGGAAAAACCCGTATTTTACGGGTGGTTTTTGGTAATAAACCGTAAGATATATTATACCTGCCACTTGAATATTTCGTCTTTATCAGTTTTCATTCGATAAAGATTCATATTACTATAATCGGCAGTGACGTAGCAATCACGGAGGCCCCAAATTCTGAGCGACTGCTGTCTGCTATCTCACATGCTAGAACGTTTCAGGCCCCTGAGTCAAACATACATAATTAACCATTCAGAATCCCCTTTGATCCATGATCTTCTTGTCCAAAAATATTACCACACACAAACATCTGAACCTTTTGATGCTTTCACTTTATTTTTCTACCGACACTTATCATTATTTTGGTCACTTAGCTCGTTTACGAGGAGAGCGGTTCTTGAAATATTTATCAGTTGATCCAAATATAGGATTTTGAACGATGTGCAATGGTAACACCACCAAATCTATGCAATTTGAGATGTAAATTAAATAATACGGCAGCTCGTCAAGAGGTTGAATCAAATATTTGATATGTTACAAAACTGTGTCAAGTATCAGGCCCTAATGGAGAACTATAACACCTGTCCTAATACTGCGTAGTAAGCAGATCTTACAGTACACTGAATTAGTAGTGTTGAGACTTGAGAGTCTTGAGTCAGAATATCATAACTCGGTTCGACTTAACCAACGAAAAGAGAGAGCAGAAGAAAGACGCGCCTTCACATGGGAACATCAACATCACTCTTCGTGTCCCGTGCTAACCTAATAACCTTTTACCACAATGCTGGTCTCTGTTTGCACTCTACTTTACAGTACAACACCAAAGGGACAATACCCCAAATTTCTGTATCCTGCGGCAAGCAACATGCTCCTCACCACGTTTCGTCTCTTCATTGGTTGCAATCCACCTTCCCAAGCCAGTATTCAGCAAACATAACCGACGTAGCATGTTTCGCAATGCAATGAGATGGCGACAGCTAATGACATAACATGGTCCGTGTAACAGGTGATATAATAACTTGTTTTTTTATTTTCATTGTGGACGAATTGAATCGTACTTGGGCCACCAATTGTACAACCTCCTAACATGTCTTCACCACTCGGGTAAGCCTTTGCTTTCTTTTTCGTGCATTTCTTAGAATCTTAAAACTGAGAGGCGGGTACTTGCGAGACCACCGTTCATGACTTGTCTCGTCATTTTCACTAAACTTCATTTAATACTGCTAGCAACACTTACGCATTCTAACTTGGTGTTATATAGTTAAGAATTAAAATTCGACAGAGATAGATTTGTACATTAGTATTTACAACATTTTTCTGGCGACTATAATGAGAGGTTATTGAACACATGTACTTGTAAAATACATGCGAGTAAATCATAACTGCACTTAGTTTAAGGGTCTAGGAGCAAGTAGTACTAATAAAACACATGATTTAATATTCGAAATCGTACCATAGTACCAAATCCTTTGTGACTTGGTGGTCCTCCCCAGTAACTCACTCATCATGTATACGTTAAAAGCAACACATCATCGGTTGATATCGAACCACACCACCACACAGGAGTAAGAACCTAGTATCATCATCATCATCCCAACAATCAATCCATACCGTTTGCCCCAGTTATGAGCAAACAAGTGAAGACTGAATCGGTCGACGCAACCGTGATCGCTAGCGACTGCGAAGAAGAGGATGATCCAAAGAGGCTTGGATCGATACAGATGAAAGGGCTGGTAGGAAAGACTAGTAGTGGTAATAGTAGTAGTAGTAGTAGTAAAGTGGCCGTAAGGTGCTGCCAGGCGGAGAAGTGTAGCACGGACTTGGCCGTCGCAAAGCCGTATCATAGACGGCATAAGGTGTGTGAAGTTCACGCTAAGGCTCAGGTTGTGCTTGTTGCCGGAATCCGACAGCGTTTCTGTCAGCAATGCAGTAGGTAATAATTATAATACTATGCCAAGTTCGTTTTCGCTAATTTCACCTCTGAAATTACCAGAACGCCCCTGCATAACTTCGCCCAAGCAACAAACAAAGGGTATTTTGGTAACATAGCACTCCGGGCACACCGAAATTTTACCAACGCGTAAAAAAATTTGAAGTGTAAGAACAAGTGATTATTAACTAGGGTTGAATTTCTTGCAGGTTCCATGAGGTTGCGGAGTTTGATGAATCTAAGCGAAGCTGTCGAAGGCGGTTGGCAGGGCACAATGAGAGGAGGAGAAAAAGCCCAGCTTCAGCCACAGCTACCACAGATTCCCCGCATCAAGGACAGGGTATCACCTCAAGTCGCAAAACAGGGAATGTGTGCGGGCGTGTGGACGACAGTGGAAGATTTTACTCTTTCCTTCCAGACAAGCATTTTCACATCAGATGATTGTGCTCTTCTGTCACACCAAATGGTATGCTTGCGAGCGTAACCTTTTTTAAGTGTATTCTTAAACTAAGGTACTACGCTTATTAGAACATCGAAGTCGAAGTGTGTGTTGCAATTTTATGTAATGTTTATGCGAAACTAGTTAAGTACTTATTAATCAAGTTACTTCTAATGCAAGTTCTGGTTGCCTGATCTTCACCAATGTCCTCCTTATCAGTTTCAAAGCCTACCGATTCCTCAACCTGCAGTAAAAAACAGTGATGTGATGAATGAACGGAGTTTATTTTGACGCACTGCATAGGCTGTTTGAAGACAACTAGTGTCCGGAAATAACTCTGTATCTCTCGTAAACTGTCTCCTTCTTATTGAACTCAACCCTGTCTAGTGATCTATTAACAGAATGATGATTAAACGCATCCACCTTAGTCAATGGAAAATCGGTTACTTCAGATACAATATTTACAGTAACCTTATGCTTTGTCGTAGGAAAATGTAGAGAAGTTGATCCAAAGGTATAAAGAAAAATCACTTTGTCAGAAAATTTAAAGAGAAAGTTTAAAAGAGACATTAATGTTAAATTTTAGTAATAAAAAACACACATTCATAATCTTCTATTATTTTCCTTTCCTGATGCAAGAGCCTAGACCTAACAAGCCCGTTAAGTTTGGACCCATCTTAGTTTTATTTTATCCACATCTACTTGTTAGGTTAGAATTTGAGTTATTTTCTACTACTATATAAAGCTAGCTTCTTTTCATATATTAATCATTTAAGTATTCAATAAACTTTGAGATTTATCACGTTTTATTCCAGTTAAATATGTTCTCATGGAATTTCCAGATCGTTCAAGTAATATTATGCTTGCAAGTTACAAAGTTTTTGCTACGTCATTTGGTAATCAAACCAGACCTTTCTCTAGTTATTTTATTCATTGATATTTTATGGCTGATCAATCAGTAGGTCCCACGATTAATATGAAGGTGTTGGCCGAGATGGTGGCGATGCTGAGTGAACAGGTGCTGGCTTTAACCATTGTGAATCAACAAGAGGCGAGGAGAGAAGAGGAGGCTCTTCCAGCTAGATGAGATGAGACTCTTTCAGTAAGAAGGCAGGAGGGTTTCTAACAAGAAGGCAAGAAGGTGTTCCACGTAGAGAGAAACGTCGTTAAGCTGGATGTCAGCGATTTGGAATTCATCGATCGTGGTCCGACAAGGAGGGTGGATTCGGAGCCTGAGGATGAGCCAGAGATGGATGATGAATATGGCGTTGAAGATCGATACAATTATCATGATTGAAAAATTCCATTGTTCTTTGGCGCGATAGGGATTGCAAAATTCTTTGATTGGTAGAGTGCGGTTGATTCTTTTAAGTTATGAAGATCTTGGAGAGCAAGCAGGTGAAGATGGTGACAATTTGGTTGAATAGTACTGTTGTTGTATGGCGGGACAGGCTCGTAGCACAACATAGGGGACCAATTCAACCTCAGAGATTTGTGAGGTGGCTCAAGCGAGGGATGAAGTGGGGCGCATGGGCAGATTCTTCAACGGATAGCTGGAGTGGTGAATGCTCGGCTGGGCTGGGCTGGCGTAGTTCTGGCTTGTGTTGGACCCTGGTGGTCGGTACAGCGGGCGGAGATTGGGTGCTCATGGTGGCGTCGACGTCGAAAGGACATGGAGGTCGACATGGAGTTGTAACGACTGTGCAATGGGCACTGTGCAGTCCCCTGGAGCTTTAATGCACCTAGGAAGGTGGTTTCGACCGGTCATAATGCTTTTAGTGCATAATGCATTTATACATTTATTGTTTTTTTGGACGGGCCTGTTGGGTTTTGGAGAAACACACACTTTAGCTTGTGGTTTTCTTATTTGGGTATTGGAAGTCAAATGTGATTCCTGTTTTTTTTTTTTAATTTTTAAGTGCTAGATGATTCGATGAATTGACATCTTGTACAATTAATTGTATCCGTATAATCCATTATGGAAAAAAAATATTTTTTTAAACAGATCCTTACCCATCGAATAACAAATACATTCCGAAATATGAGGTTAATTAGCTATTGAATGGGAGTCCTGCACATTGGATACCCATTCTTCTTATTCCTATTTAACCCATTCCTCAAACAGAAATCATGAAAACTATACGCGCAATCCGTCCTCACAAGTCACAACCTCAAAACCGTGCACAAGTTATAGTGCATCCATCCCTGATCCCTTCCACTCCACGGCCCACGCGCGTCAACTTACACATCTTGGCCTCAACTGCTCCATCATCATCCTCCATCCAAATCGTCTTTTGTAACATCCCAATAACGGTAGATCTCCTCCTCATTCAGAAACTTAGCCACTACAACAGTGCACATCCCCTCGGAAGCATTCGACACTTTACTAATAAATGCCTCGGACGCTTTAAAAATTTCAGGCCCCAACTCCCCAAGGACCCCAACTAAGATCTGGTTCCCGGTTCTGCATTCAGACTGGCCATATCGGTATAGGTGGAAGGCTGAATGAAGCAGGAAATTTGCTGCATGTTCTTGATCAATTTCACTACAG
>JAWWMW010001931.1:8864-25953 GCA_035048345.1 Echeveria elegans
TTTTTAAAATTAAATGTTAGCGACCACGTGGTCGCTAAGTTATTGTATTTTCTTTTAAAAATGAAAAATAGCGACCATGTGGTCGCTAATTTACTGTAATTTTTTAAAAATATTTTGATTTTAATTATTATTTTTCCAAATAAACAAAATAAAATAATATTAGCGACTTTGCCACCAAAATTTTTGCACCACAATTAGCGTCCACATGGTCGTTAATATTTGCCACCAAAATTTTCGCACCACAATTAGAGACCACGTGGTCACTAATAGGACGCTAAAGTTTGCCGGGAAAATTTCCCACGCAAGATTAGCGTCCATATTGACATTTGCATCCACATGGTCGCTAACTGTAGCGACCATCAGTAATTGGCGACCATGTGGACACTAATTAGCGTCCATTACTTGTTGAACGCTACGTGGTCGCTAAAACGACAGTTTCTTGTAGTGTGAGACGGATAAGCAATGAATTTATAGTTTTAGCGACGAAAAAAAGTTATCGGTATATGTGTAGTTGAGGACATCCTATTTTATAGATATATATATATATATTTGTAAACTACCCAAGAATAATAGATAATTACATTATCTACCCAAAAAATTAATAGAAAATTACATTTACTGCCTAAAAGTAATGTATAATTACGTAATCTGTCCAAAATATTAATGAATAATTATGTATCTTCTCAAAATATTAATGGATAATTACATAAATACCCAAAAAATAATGAATAATTACAAGCGCTATTTGGCCGTACAAGCGCTATCATCAGATGTAATCCAAAATGTAATCCAACATGACAAAATACAATCGCTGTCACCAAATGTAATTAAAATGCCAAAAAAAGAAGCGTTATTTGGAAGTACTAATTTAAGCAGCGCAAATGCCATTAGCAATACATTACACAATGCTTCTACATGGTTTCTTCTTTGGCAGAGGATGGATGGTTTTATGAAGTGTGAATGCTTCTTGCCTAACTGCACACATCCTGTTACATATATACAAATTACTTTGGTAAACTAAGCACGAGGTAACAACAACAAATTCTAATTGGAAAAAGAGTTATAAGCTTGTATGAATTACCTGTGATAGTATTTGGTAGGCAGGTGCATCGCCAGCAGCTTGCGAGACAAGAACTTCTGGTGTTGTCATTTTAGCCTGCTAAATTTCAATAATGTAATATTATTAGCAAATTCTTTAATAAAGTGAAATTGCAAATATACACTGCAAAACAATTCAACCTTCCTCCCAGCCTTTTTTCGGTGGTCAGTATGAACTGTATTACGATCAATAGGCCTGCTCCTTTCCCCTTTGGTTTTGAAATCTGAACACTCAAATTACTCGGTTGAGTATACGTGTTTTAGTAATGTCCTTGTTGTCCGCAGTTGCTGCATATTCTTTTTCCAGATATTCGGATCCTTTTTTTGCACTCGGCGGTGGCGGTTCTTCTCCAAGGCCTTGCTTTCTCGCATGTTTTTTGGGTCATTCCGGTTGGACTACATGTTTTGGCGGCAAGGGGTATTTCACTACAGATGTCGAAGTCTACAATTCCAGGCATGACATGAATTGGTTCACTATAGGCCCTTATATACTTCTCCTTAGAATAGTATTCATGCACGAAGTCATCCACCTCACGCCTGTCTCTCATGATAGCACGCATTGCGTGAGGACACGTATTCCTATTAACTCTCATTTGAATTGAAGCTTGCTTGAACTCCAATTTCTCTTCTTTATGGAGTCCTTGAAGCTCTTTCTTGTCTCCATTTTGATCATCCTCGTCTCGTTCTTCAGTCCATCATTTTGCGACCCTCTAGACACTCTCATTCATGATTATGTAAACAACAAGATCTCCTCCAACCCAATCGTGCTAAAGACCGGCGTCATCCGCAACCTAAGCCTCCCTTCCCTCAACTCATCTACCATCCAACTCCCTGTCGTTCGACTTAGAACTGGGAGTTTATGGGCTAGAGGGAGGAACATATCCGCCTTCCAAATGCCACCAATGATCATCCCTATACCATACGTTAAACGACTCATTTTAGTCGGGTCGAACTTGGGTCATAACTTGTCATCACACTACTTCACTCCACCACAAGGCTACGTCTTTGCCAGTCCAGTCGTGGGGCTGTCCGTCTACAATGCCTCCGATCCTCCACGGCATTCCTTAGTAATACGAGCATCGACGTAAATGTGGCTGGAGGACCGATCGTTATAACATTTGATAGTTTCAATGATGATGCAGTGTGTGTTGGTTTTGTTAAAGATGGGATTGGAGGGGAGGTGTTGGGGACGATGTCGAATCCCGGTTAGTGCTTGGTGTACACCCAAGGGTATTTTGCGACTGCAGTGCGGGACACGAGACAAGGGAGTATTAGTAGTAGCAGCAGTAGTATGAGGTGGGTGGTGGGAGTTGTGATTGGGGTGGGATTAATGGGAGTGTTGGTGATGAGTTTTGTTGGGATACTGGTGTGGAGGATGGTGAAGAGGAAGAGGATTAAGGAGATGGAGAGGTAGAGGCAGAGTAAGAAGGAAGTTGGAGTTGGGACAATGTGGGTTGGGCAAAGTCGACTTCCGACAGGCAACATGTGTAGGACACAATCTCAGCTTGAGAGTGAAATGCGCTCTTAAAGCAAAAAATGCCTTTAGATGTCTCTAAAATGAGATTAGGGAATTGGGTCTTCATGGCTGGCTTGGCTTGGCTTGGCTTGGCTTCTAATGTTGTTGTCTGGTAACTTGTTAATCAACTCACTTTGTGATGTATATATATACGCACTCACTTCATGTCACAACAAAGTACAACGTGGTTTTGACGTATGATAGATACAAATTAATTGTTGTAGTTGTGACAAACGGATCAAGCTATTTATCAAGGCATTCAAATTAATACATTTTCCCCAACCACAAGATCGTAGTCTTTTTATAGTTGCATGTCTCGCCATCGTCCCCTACTATTTTGGTGACATGATATGCATGAGACTTTCTTGTCTATCTAGCACACAGTGACTCCCACGCGATGTTGGATATATCGGGGTGTCGCGTTAATAAAAATTAGTTTTTCTTGCACAGTAAAACTTGTGTTTTTTCCTTAGAATGGAAAATTTCAAAACTCGATGGACGAACGCCGATCGGCTTCAGTGAGAACTAAACAATTTTCGATCGAATAGGCGGCGGTGTTGGCGCAGCGGAAGGAGCAGAGGATGATCAAAATCGGATCGATCGTTGTTGGTGTGATTTGGTTTGTTGCTGATTCGATGCGTCTGCGGATTGAATTGAGGACAGTTGTAAGAGAGAGAGAATGAATGCTGGGGAGATTGAAGAGCGGCAATAGATTGAAGGGATAAGACACCGATTGAGTATGTGGAAGGGTATTTTTAAAAAGTAAATATTGACATACCCAATAACGAGCACTTCAATGGCTTGGACTTTATACATAGTAAGATATAGTTGAATTATATTTTCTACTCACTCGGTTAAAATCCCATTTTTAAATGCTAATTAAGAATGAAACAAGTCTTGCTTAAGATAAATAATTTTAAGTTATATTTAAATTAGGATTTGTGTTGTTGACCTCCTAAAATAAGCCAAATCAAGATGGTATATGACATGGTTTGACTCAAAAAATAGGCAATATAGAGCGATGACCACTCCCCATCTCCCATTTCTAATCCTCAAAATTCACCTAAACATTCAACAAACATATTCACTCCCTGAAAATCTTGCCATTTGTTTTCATCTCATTTTGGGTTTTGTTGGACAAAAAACAAAAACAAAGAATTCCAACACAAAACAAACATCCGGCGTACAGGGGGAGTCTGAGGTCCCCTCATTCCCCTCCCCTGTCTCATGTCCTGTTTTCATGTACACCTACATCTGACCTCATCCCATCAAACCATGCACATTCTCAATCCCCTCATCCTCCTTACAATCCTCCTTATCACCACCCCACTCCGCCTTTCTAATGCCGCCTCTGCGCCCCAACCACCCCCCATTCTGCTTAGTTGCGGAGGCAATGGCGGTAAGGACACCGACGGACGACAATGGGAAAGCGACACTAGATATGTTACGGCTAAAGGAAACTCACAAACCTCACCAGCTTCATTTCAAGACCCTTCACTTCCTTCCGCTATTCCATACATGAATGCAAGGCTTTTCATGGCTGAAGCCGTGTATAAATTACCCGTTGAGCCTCGCAGTAGATACTTTATCAGGCTACATTTTTACCCATCAACTTATAGCTCGTTGGCGCCCATGACGTCTTACTTCTCCGTGATCACTAATGGCGTCACGTTGTTGAATAACTTCAGCGCATCCATCACCGCCGAGGCCCTCACTCAGGCCTACATTGTTAAGGAGTACGCATTGGCTTCGTTTGAGTCCAACTCATTGGAGATCAAATTTGTGCCTTCTGATAAGCAGAGCGGGGCCTTTGCTTTCATTAACGGGATTGAGTTAATACCCGTTCCATCAGATTTATTTGGCAAGGCGTCGATGGTGGGATTCGACGGAGGGGAGAGCATCGACGAAGGAACATCAAACTTGGAAACAATGGTCAGGCTGAATGTTGGTGGGCAGTATATTTCTCCAACTAATGATTCTCTGGCTAGGACTTGGTATGATGACACTCCTTACCTGTCCGGGGCCGTCATGGGCGTGGTTTCGGCTGCGAACGGTTCCATTAATTACAAGGATTTGCCGCAATACGTTGCTCCTAAAGATGTGTACTCCACAAGTAGATCAATGGGGTATTACAAGGATGTTTCAAAGAGCTACAACCTGACTTGGGTTTTCCAAGTTGATGCCAACTTTACTTACATTGCAAGGTTGCACTTCTGCGAATACGACGAGTCGCTCGCTAATCAAATTGTTTTTGACATCTACATGAACGGCAAACTGGCGTTTCAGGGCGCAGATATCATAGCATGGAGCGGTGGTAAAGACGTGCCAACGTATAAGGATTACGCATTTTATGTACCCGATGGGATTGGAGATGAGAATATAACTATACAACTCCACCCCAACTCGCAATCTGGAGCAGAGTATCTGGATGCGCGACTTAACGGGGTGGAGGTATTTAAAGTTGGAGATGCCTACAAGAATTTGGCTGGACCGAATCCTGTTCCTTCACCTATGCTTGTTAAGGCTGAGGCTCTCTCCACGGCCTCATTTGCTAAGGAATCTGACAACGGACATATAAAAGTGATCGGTGGAGCGGCTGGAGGGGCAGCCGCATTCACCGTTGTGGCTGCATTGTGTGTAGCGGTGTATCAACGGAAAAGGCGAATGGTTAGAACTCAATCACACACTACTAGCTGGCTTCCTATTTATACAAACTCCCAAACATCAGCTAGCAAGTCCACAATCGCTGGCAAAAGCCATGCTAGTAGCCATTTTTCATCAAAGGATGGCGGTCTATGTCGTCATTTCACCTTGCCGGAGATCAAACGTGCCACGAAGAACTTTGACGAAACATGTGTTATTGGCGTCGGAGGGTTTGGAAAGGTGTACAAAGGAGTTATTGATGGGAATGTTAAAGTGGCTATCAAGAGATCAAATCCAAATTCAGAACAAGGTGTGAATGAATTCCAAACCGAAATCGAGCTCCTTTCAAAGCTAAGGCATCGGCATTTGGTCTCGTTGATCGGGTTTTGCGAAGAGGATGGTGAAATGGCTTTGGTATATGACTACATGGCACTTGGGACATTGAGAGAACATTTGTACAAGACAAAAGACAACAAGTCTCATTTGTCATGGAAGCAAAGATTGGAAATAGTTATTGGCGCGGCTAGAGGTCTTCATTACCTTCACACCGGGGCTAAGTACACAATCATTCACCGTGACGTAAAGACCACGAACATCCTTCTAGACGAAAATTGGGTAGCCAAAGTGTCTGATTTCGGACTTTCCAAAACCGGTCCTGAAATGAATCAAGCTCAAGCTCATGTCAGCACAGTTGTGAAAGGAAGCTTTGGGTACTTAGACCCTGAATACTACCGAAGACAACAACTAACTGAGAAATCCGATGTATACTCGTACGGTGTAGTACTATTCGAGGTCTTATGCGGCCGCCCTGCTTTAAACCCTAGCTTGCCTAAAGAGCAAGTAAGTCTTGGTGATTGGGCACTTCAGTGTATCAAGAAAGGTACATTTGAAGAAATCATCGATCCCCATTTGAAGGGGACGATCAAGCCGGAGAGTTTGAAGAAGTATGTAGATGTGGCTCAGATGTGCCTTGCGGATCAAGGTATTGATCGGCCATCAATGGGAGATGTTTTGTGGAGCTTGGAGTCAGCTTTGCAGCTTCAGGAGAACGCGGAACAGGTTGCGAAGCAGCGGAAGAGCGAAGAGTTTACGGAAATCAGCCTTGATCAGGAGTCATCATCATCTTCATCAGATGATTCCAACAATGCCATTTTTTCACAAATAGTGAATCCTAAAGGGAGGTAAAACAAATTGTTTGCTTTGCTTCTAAGTTGAAATCAACTTTTATAATGTTTTGGAAAATTCAATTTTTTAATGAATGTAATATATTTACTTATACTGATCGCAGTAGATTTATTTTGCTATTATTTATGTTGGGAAAATACCTTATGAAATAATCAAGATATACTCAAATAGTCAACAGTTTGTTTATTGTTGATATATTTGAAATTCAAACTCGCATCCCGACAACTTTGAAATTCATAAACTCAAATAAGACATATTTAATTTTTTTACGTATTTCTTATAAGGAAAGTCTTTTGTTTCATTCACGGTGTTTTAATAATTATCTAAAAGAGAAATTATTATTTACCAAAAATGACTATCCTTTTATATTTTAAAGAAAATTATCAGCATTATCTATATATATAACAGAATAGAGTGAACGGAAGCTCAAAATATGAACTATCCATTTTGCCCCTACCTTTAAATTTTTTAATTTATTTTACACGAACCATATGGGCACAGCCCGATCCATTAAAAATTAAAAATTAATAGTTTAAAATTAATAGTTTAATTACACAGACCACACAAGCCGTTTGAATTTATACAGACCACACGCCCAGCCAGGCCCATTAAAAATTAAAATTTAAAAATTCCACTTGATAGGATTTTAAAAACACGATCCCAGCCCCACCCATTAAAAATAATTTTTTTATATTTACACAGACTACATTGGCCTGTTTAAATTTGCAGAGAAACACAAGGGCCCAGCCGATTAAAATTTTAAATTTACACAGATCACACGGACCCGTTTAAATTTTCACATAACACAAGAGCTCAGCCCGACCAATTAAAAATTAAAAATTAAAAGTTTTAAATTACACGGACCACACGGGCCCAAAAATTGATCGATCGAATTCCGCCCGTATTTGACCTGTTCGATTACACATTCGGGACGGCGGACGGTACGCTAGTATCTACTTAATAGTAGAATTCGATGGGGAGATGTCCCCATCATCAATATTTTGAAATATTTTTTCCCATTCTTCTTCTTTCTAATCTCTCTTAATAAAATAATCATAGTTAATACGTGCACATTTAAATTTACACAGATCACACGGGCCCAACCCGGCCCATTAAAAATGAAATTTTAAATTTTACACACAACGCATGAGTTCGAAAAGTTTTAATTTACACAGACCACACGGGCCCAAAAATGGTCGATTGAGTCCCGCCCGTTTTTGACCGGTTCGATTGTGCATTCAGACAACGCATCTCCAACGGGACGACGGGCGGTACGCTAGTCTATTACATAATAGAATAGTGTCCACCATCACCAAACAGGCATTCCCAATTTTGCCCCTGCCACTCACAATTAATAACCAATCTATCATTTTTCCTAAATTTAAAATTTAAAATTTAAAGTGAAGCAGGAAATAATGGAAAGTTTGAGGGGAATCGAATGGAGACATGAGAAAAACCAAATTTATAAGAGATTTCAAAAGCGATCCGAGAAGGGTTGTTTCAAAAAATCATTTCTGTCCCAACTCCTCCGGATTAAAGTTGTATTTAGATTTGAACATCCAAGTTGGAGACTTCGGAATCGAAGACACCTGATTCGCAAGAGATTTATCAAGCGAGATAACAAGCATCTGTTGCCTCCTCATTCCCATCCCCGTCAGAACGACGGGTGTTCCTCTAATATATATAATAAAATACATGTCCACAACAACACATTCAAATACAAAAATTTCTGTCACTAAAACTGCAAATTTCATCACTAAAACCTCACCTCCTCTCATGTAACACCTCCTCCTCCGACCTCACCCTCCTCCGAAATCTCATCCCTCAAACCTCTTCACTTCAATTCCCCTCAAAAGCAACTCGAGAGAATTGGGCAGAGGGAGCAGCCTGTTCGAGAAGCTTTTTGCAAGACTATAGCAGATCCGTCCATATATTCATATATGCGTCGTTCGCCCTCCTTCGAAATCTCATCCCTCAAACCTCTTCAATTCCTTCCTCAAAACCAACTCATCTTCCCTTAAACATCTTCACTTCAGTTCCTCCTCAAAAGCAACCCGAGAGAATTGGGTAGAAGAAGCAGCCTGTTCGAGAAACTTTCTGGAAGACTGTAGCAGATCCGCCCATCTATTCATATTTGCGTCGTTCGCCACTGTCAATTTCCGAAGCAACTAGAAGCATCGAATCTATACGACACGGTTAAGATGTGGTTCATTTGCTCATAACCAACTCCATCCTCGCCCTCATCGTACACCCTAATCTCCGCCACGTACCCTTTGCGCCTGCTCAGGCTGAGAATGTGGATGAGGATGATCTCACCATGAGACTTGCGGAGCTTAAGGCAAGAGATTGATTCAGATATGGAATATTGAAAATATTGGACAATTAATATGGTATTGTTCGTTGGTGTTATTCTTAACTTGGCAATCTGTTATCTGCTTATCTTATGTTTGATAATGACAATGAAGATAGAATGCTTATCTGCTGAAGTCAGTTTGAGATTCTGAAGTGAACAACAGATGCACCATGTTTTGGCAAGCTACCCCTATTCGATATATCCACTGTACAACTTAATAAGTTCACCTCTAATGCGAAGTGTTCTGCCAAGTCAAATTGGTTTAGAAGCCCTTTTTTGCATGTTTTAAAAAAAATTAGAAAACTGCATTTGGAAGCAAGAAAATTTAGTGTGCACCATCCAGCATAAAAAAGAGACACAAATAAGGAATCTCTTCATTTCAGATAAAATTCTACACAATTGTTGTATAAGTGCAATTTTTTATCTGTATATTTAAAAAGGTTTACGAGTAAAAATCATGAAAAACCGACACCCTGATTTTCAGGTTCCCTTTGGAGAGAAGTTGACCTTCGGAGATGACAACTTTATAAATTTTTAGGCGGTTGGGATCAAAGCAGCACAAAGAGCTGCATTTCTTCAGCTGGCAGGTGACTTAGGGGAGCATCTTGGATACAGTGGAATAAAGGTAGTTGATCCACTGTAGTAGCATTGTTGGTGTTAGATTTCTCTCTTTAGTATCACTAATTATATTCTTTGAGGAATATTTTTTACCGTCCAGTCAGTTGATGGACTAATTTTTTGGGGCGAAATGAGTGTTGGATAGTGTGAAATTTGGGGTTCTGTGAGGAGTGAAGAGACAGTGGATTGACAGAATCAAGGAAGGCCTTGGATGGATTTCTTCGTCTGCATGGGACAATGAAACTTTTTTTCTTTTATAAGAATAGATTTTTACTTTTTTCTGTTGATGATGATAGGTTATTGCCGCATTCCGTCGGGACGACGGGTTCCTATACTTGTAATGAATAGAAGTTTTTGATTGAGAAACATCAACTAGTAGTTGATGAATATTAGTTTTTGATCAATTGAGAAACACTAAGTACTGATTTAGGAATACTACCTTTTATTTGACGAATCTTGATTGATGAACATTAGCTACTGATTGAGGAACATTAACTTTTATTTTGATGAATATAAAATTTTGGCTGATGAATATTAGCTATTTAGTGAGTTATATTGACTTTTCTTGATGAATATTAGATTTTAATTGAAGATCATTAATTAGTGATTAACGAACACTAACTACTAAATGAAAAATACTAGTTTATATTTAATGATTATTAGGTTTGATTGAGGAATATCGATTGATCTGTATTAGCTTTTACTTGATGAATATTAGGTTCTGATTCAGGAACATTAACTAACGATTGAGTGATATAAGCTACTAATTGAGGAACACTAATTTTGATTATCAAAAACTAATTTTTGAATGACGAATAATATGTTATAATGGAGGAGTATTAGATTCTGATCTATGAATACTAATTACCGATTCATGAATATTAGCTTTTGTCGTATGAATATTAGCTTTTATTCGATGAATATTATCTTTTGTTCAATAAATACTAGCTTTTGTTCGATGAATTTTAGCTTTTATTCAAAGTTCGATATTATGCTAATTCAGTAATATAGATTGTGATTGATGTATAACAGTTACTAGGAGTTGGGTTCAAGTAAGACAAGAAATATTTGTATGACGAAAGGACAATTGCACTTTACATGTTTATAGTATAGGTGCAATATGATTTGTAAAGTGCAACAAATATGCATTTACTACGTATGCTTAAATAGAAAAGTGTATTTTGATTTTAAATTGAATTTACATGTATTTTATTTAAACTTCTTAGTTGATTTTCAAAAAAAACTCCTCAACTTATGTTGACTTTCAAAAAAATCATCAACTGATGCCTATAATGGCAAAGTCAACATAAATTTAGGATTTTTTTGAAAGTCGACTAAGAAGTTGTAGATTTTTTTTTGACTTTTTTGAGTTGAGGATTTACATAGGCAAAAACTGAGAAGTTGATGATTTAAAAGACATTATTCTCGATAAATATTAGTCGTCGTTTGATGAATAATATTTATATTAGCTTTTAATTGACGAATTAAATTTTAGAAGATGAGTATACATTTTGTTTGATGAATAATATTTTAATTTCTTTATCCACAAGACCACAACCTCAATTTTCACACCACGTCGTTTAATCTATCTTTTAGAATCTTCATTCTCTCCATCAAACGCTCTCGATTTTTCAACTTACACCTCCTTGAACGCGCGTCGTTGTACGCGTCAAATTTGTATTTATAGTGTACCTACTAAACACTTAGCAAGTGGTAAGCATGGTCGAACCCAGAGGAGAGCAAACAGTCTTGAATTCATGTAAAAGCTACAACTAAAGTTAATCCTAAAGGGGGTTTGAAATGATTTGTTTTGTCACAATGCGAGAATAAATAAAAATGTTTTAGCGATCATGAGAAATATCAGTTCAGGAAATTGTTCATGCAACTAGTATTTATCGACCACAAAATGTCATGCAATATTGAATTAAAACGGTTGTTCCCGCTAAAGATACAACCTACGTATACTCGCTAGAGTGATACGCTACCTGCTCTAATCAAATAATCCCGCTAGAGACTCACCTAATTTATCCGTTCAATCTACTATTACCCGTTAAAGTATCAAGCAGATATAACAATCATGTAGCCACAACACAATAATACTTCCACCGCTAGGCTTAATTACTATCATGCAGTTTCTACCCGTCACACAATATTATCCACTGTGTTTCACTGTTAGGTTACGCACAACAAATAATTAAAGCATGCAATACAGCACAAGAACAAGAATAATTCAACACGCAATTAAATACACGCAAGTCTCATACTAATTTGTCGCGTTCACAATTTCTCAAACTGAAATCGAATTTAGCTAATGAAAAACATTGTATTGAAATTATAAAGTTGAGTTGATGAAGAGAAAATGATTACGGAATGTGTGAGTGCAATGGAGAACAAAAATGGAGACCAAAAGATGTCCGCGCGGTTAGTTTTTTCCAACCAAAAGCTGCTGCCGTTTGACTGACCAACAACCCTCTTTCCTCTCACCCGACAGCCACCTGTTGCAGCCCTCGAAAGCCGACAAAGCTGCTGATGTGTCCTTCTCCAAAAGCTGCCCTCTTTTCTCACCAAAAGCAGTCGCTGCTGCTCCCAACCGAAGCAGCTCCTTCAAACTTCCACCAATCACTTGCAAATCACCAAGTCACTCACTCTCCAAATGAAATAAAAAATGGAGCTGGCGGCTGTTGCTGCCCAGAATGAATCTCCTGCCTTCTTTTCATTTATATAATAGTGTTTTGTATTGGGCCAAATTGAAGCCCGGCCCGTGGTTGCATAATCTGGGCAGGTTTATGTTCGTCCTTTTTCCACATCTGAACATATGAACTAATCTTCATGTCACATAAAAGTTGTGGGATTTTCTGTCAGCTTTCCAACGCAACTTGTTTTGCCTCAATCCGATAACGGATGCGCCTTTTGGAAGCTTCCGAAGTTGCAAAGGTCCAGAACCGTATTTCCGCGCCAGACTGCTCTGCACAGCTCACTTTGCTTGCTGTTTCGGATGTCTTCCGCTTCGAATTTGAAGTTGGTGTAAAGAGAGAAGTTGTATCCCCTTGAGTCCTCTTTCCAACAAGCTATGATTTACCTTAATCGGACAACTGATGAATTCCCAACAGGCTCATGAAGCAGCGAAGGTCGAATCTGCCTTTTCGATGAAATATTCCATAAAATTGCCTTTTTAATCCAATTTCTTCTCAAATGCTCTAGACACACCTGTGACATGAAACACTACCAAAGAGTAACATTTTATCATGAAAATATAATCAATTTATGGGAATTAACGACTCGATGGATCGTATAAATACGCTCCATCAATTGCACGCGTCATCTACCACAATGGAGAAACTACACTTAAAACATGAAAACTATACTTAAAACATGAAGTTTAATGTAGCGATCCAATTCGAATCGTTATAAATCTAGTTGGCATCGTCTGTCGGCCCGATCCGATTCATTGTAAGCTAGCGCAACATGTTCAAATCATCAGTCGGCCCGACGGTAGGGCCAACGATCCGACCGGTATGGCCGATCTGAGCCATTGTAAGTCTTGCTATCCTAGCGCAACATGTCACTAACATCTCCTATGTCACCTCAAACGAAGACATTTCAATGAAAAATCATGACATATTGGTGACATATGGACTAATAGCTTTACTTATCTAGCTAAATGTCACGTCTCTTGTATCCGATGTGAGATATTACATTTAACATGCAATGTGTAACACGTGTATTACTAATCAATATGTATAATTATAATGAGATAAATATGTTGACTAGTAAGCAAATGCGCGGACATGGGAGCTTTTTCACATGGACACGGTGCGAGCCATCCAAGGAATGCTTCACCCAGCGCGTCGAAGTTTAAGCAGAGAAGTTCTTCAACATTCAAACCCCTGCGGCCCTGCAGTATCCTGCTCTGGAATGCTTCTCGGATGTTTACATTGAAACCGAAAATGACAATGGCAGATGCAAGTATACGGTCAAATACGACGATGGATCCACCAACAAAGGCGTAATTGCCAAGGATACCATCATGCCTGTTTCATTGAAGTTCCCAAAATTTAAAATGGGGTGTGGGTTTGAAAACAAAGGGAAATACAGTCCGTATCGATCCGGTATCATCAGACTCAAAAATGCGCAGACTCCTTAACCGGTCAGTTAAGTTCAATTGACTCGAAATTTAGTTACTGCCTAGACCAAAACCAACTCGCCTCCAAATCCGACTACATCAACTTTGGTGAAGACTGCGGAAAGCGTTTGGACACCCCTCATCTCGAAGCAACATGTTCCATTCTACTTTCTAAACATAGAATTCATCACAATCGGGAACGTCAGAGTACCGTTAACAAGGCACAACCATGAAAAATGCAACATGATAATCAACTCCGGCGCAACACATCTCAATCTGCTGGCAAATTTTTATCACATTGTGGAGGTCGAGATTGCTAAGCAAGTGGGTGCAAAGTGAGTTGGCAAGGTTGGGGATCTAACGTTGTGCTACAAGGCGACTTCGTTTCAGGCACCAGAGATCGTCGTTGACGGCGCCGCCGAAGTGAAACTAAATCATTTCAACTGTTTTTTGAGATGGTGGAGAGTGCTATGTGCTTCATCTCCTCACCGTCGGATTCTGACTTCGGCATTTACGGAAACGTGGCCCAAATGAATTTTCTAGTCGGGTATGATCGGGGAAGAATAAGTTGATTTCCTTACAAACTATTGTTGTGCCTACTCGACCTAATACTATCCAATGAAGCTTGTTCGGATATTGTCAAAATAATTAACCCATTTATAAATGGATGCAATATAATTTTACATGTCTGCGGTCTCTTCTACAAGCACAAGCACAATGTTCAAATTACTTTCCATCATGTTCTGTTTTAACTAAGCATCCAATTCCAAGGAATTTATCAAACTAAATTGCTAACTGAGAATCTACGGTGGATGAGCATAAAAATTATATATATTTTTTGAGATAACTCTCGTGAAATAATGATCTTGTAATACATCTTAAATTAAGATAAATTATATTATTATTAATAATAAAACAATAGTTAACTATTATGACTGTGCACTACATATGCAGTTTCATAAGGTGTGTAAAGTTCAAGTAAACTAATTTACTTGTATAAATTTAAATTGAATCGTCTAGCTCGGAATATAACTGGTATACATGTCAAATCAAGATAAATTATATATAATTAGTAAAACATAGTTAACTATTATGACTTGTGCAATACATATGCAGTTTCATAATAGTAAAACATAGACCTTTATTTTTGACAACATGAATGGAATTATTAAGATTAATTGCTATGCTTCTGGGAGATTCAGATCTGGTGCTGCGCTGCCCACTCGCAGCACTGTAACTTTGCATTCATTTTCGACATCCTTCGGGTCCGAATCTGGTTTTGACGTAAATTAAAAAATTGTAACTCTTTGAATCAGCTTTCCAACAATATATAGAACGTTTTCAACGGATAAGTAATGTGTTCACAATAAGTCCCTAAGCAACAAATGTCAAATATGTTTTGTTCAATGTTGTTTTAAACTGAACCGTAACTTCGCACCCGTTTTCGAAACCCTTCGGCTTAGAATCTGATTCAAATAGCTACAATTCTCTAGTTTACGTCAAAATCAGATTCTGAGTCGAAGGGTGCGAAAAAGATAAAAGAAGTAACGGTGCAGCTACTTACGTGATTGCACCAGATCTGATTCCGCTTCTTCTCGGCATATGGGGTTGTGGCAATTGTTTCTCTCAGAATTATCTTGACGATCTGATGATAAACAAATGTGGCTGCCAGTAATCCTTGCTGACCACCTTGATAGGTGATGAGTTTCATTTTCCATACTTTAAGTAGTGCACCGTATAGTCGCCTCGTCATGTTAGGCTACCGATCGCCCGTCTACAGAATTGTCTGGTCATTTAAGGGTACACCTTTTACATTAGTAAACATGTTGAACTCTATCATTATTTGTCAATGTGACTTATGGTGCAGTTGATTGATCAGCTGCAACTGTGTAACATTTTGCTCAGTATCATACCTTGTTCCTAAATTCAGATCTGTCTATGAAAAAATTGCCAAGTTGTAACTTTACTAGAAAAAAAAAAGGATATTTCGATATAACTGATAATCAGCGAATCAGGGAGCACATATTACCAAAGTTATCGCCTAAATGTTGTGCTAAGCCTATTGATGTGCTACTATCACCGGGCCTTGATGATGGTGCAGTTTATGAAGCAGAAAGCGAATCAAAGCTACCAAGTACCAACAGTCTCGACACAGCGCTGAAACGATTAATTACAGATTGAACCTCTTGCAAGCGGTAATAGGAAACAATTACACCTTTATAGAATCCGCAGTGCCTGTTTTCATTAGAGAGCTGCCTTAGACGGCTGTCCTCGAGAACAAAGCGAAAGATTAAGACTCCCCAAAAGTTTTCTTTACTGCCAGAAAGATGGAAAATTCTGTTAGAACTTTTTTACGAACTAGAAATAGCTTGTAACAGAGGCTGAATGTAATTCAACAATATTAACCTGGAAGAGCTCTCTTTCTATTTCCACGCTTCTTCTGAGTATTCCGTAGAGCTGTAATCCTACTTGCTAGGAAGACACTTGATCTTTCATTCTGAGTTAGAGGAACACTCGAGCTGATGTTTGATTGCTTCTCTGACAGTGTCTTGCGTTTCTTTGCCCTTGTGTACACAAGAAACTTGCCTTTTGTGAACTGCATCGTCTCCTCAGCCTGCAGGATAATGGAAATAACGGGAAAAAATGATCATAACTAGGCAATATGAAACTGAAAGTATGACAAGCTACATGAATTCAAGATGTAAGTAAACTCAACGCCCCTTAATATAGTCCCTAAATCGTAAAAAAAATACTTACATCGGCAGGTTTGTTTGCAACCATGGGATGATCTGCGCCTTCAAGAAAGTCGGGCAGTGAGGCTGTCACTGGAATTTCAAGCATACTAGCCTCCCCAACATCATGCTCAAATGCAAGCTGGGTCGTCGTACTTGTAGATGTGATAAAAACTTTGTCTTCGTCACTAGGAGCTGCTGTAGGATCTGGTGCTGTGCTTGCACCGGAATCACTAGGTGTAGTAAGCAGGCTCATTTTTTCAAGGAATGAAAATCTCCCATGATTTTCACTTATAACGTTGTCCACTCTAGTCGTCAGATTACGAACATGTGACTGCATGGAATCTATTTTCACAAGAATCTGTTCCAAAGAAGTCTCTTCATCGTCAAACTGTACGAGGACTTCATCATTGTCAAGATTGACACCGCCGTTTCTGACTTCGGGAATTACTGGTCAAGATAAAAAACAATCAAGTAAAAGGGGAACGATTCCGTAGCAATTAATTAGTTTGAGTCATGTGCACACTTACCTGGATTTGCAAATCCGTTCATCAAGTGAGTGTAGTCTGTCGAAGACACTTTATTCTCTACATATTGCAGCTTGTCAATCGTCAGACTGTAAATAATTAAAAGAAGGATTAGAAAACAGCTTCAACAAGGATGTACCGCAATATGCAAATAAGTTATGCTGCAACATGTAAGACGCTGCTTCAGCGGTGTCTTCAACTCTTTTTCTTTTTGTCCTTCTCATTATTTTCCTACGCTTCATTTGATGAGGGAACGGTACAGTTCTCGAGCATTGAGCTTCCGCACTGAAATTC
>JAWWMW010001931.1:31236-44607 GCA_035048345.1 Echeveria elegans
GTGCATGAAATATTTTTTTTACTTTTAATAATTTTTTACAGTGCCCCCAATGGATCAAATTTCTAGATCCGCCCCTGGTTATCGCGAGAATCACAAAAAAAAAGTGAGAAAGTATAGATAATGACTGAGAAATAGAAACTATGTAAAATGAGTGTTTTTTGATCCATAGTAATTGATGAAAGAGTGAAAAATGAAATAAAAATTTAAGAGAAAAAAATATTTGTGATCCAATTATGGAAAGGAGAGATGTATTAAGGCTCCGTTTGGTTGTGAAAAAAAGTGAGGAATTTTTTTTTTTAAGAAAAATAATTTTCTCATGAGTAAGTTATAAGGAAAATTTGATCTCAATTTGCCTATTTTTTTGCATTTTTCCCCTTACAATCAAATACATAATTTCATTTTCTCTTTTTTTGTTCTCGCAATCAAACAGAGCCTACGGGTCGCTCAAAAACAAAAGAGAAGAAATATTAAGGGACGAAGGGAGCAGACTTTTTCATGATCTACTCCAAAAGCAATCATTTTAGGCTACTTTTGGTTGAACGCTGCCACTATGCCATTGATAGCAACTACGACGACAGTTCAAAAGCGAAACAAGAGAGGATCTTTTGTTCACTGTTGAAGCTGTAGCCGATATGGAAAAGAAAAGAAAAAACATTGATCCCACAATGCAAATGAAACAAAACAAAGATTCATTTGTTAGACTATACTGCATTATGACGATACAATTGTCAAATTCGTTGCCCATGTTTCAATTCAATTTTAATAAGATTTTTAACGTTTTTCTGTATAATTTTATTTTTATAATTTTATTTTTGAATGCTACATATTTTTTATTTTTTAATATAGTTTCATTATATTATTTTTAATTTTGTGACAATCCGTCATTTCGAATGAAAAATCTATACGTAAAAAAATGATCAAATATTCGATCCAATACAGTTAAATATACGGTCACATGCATTTAAATAAAGTCATATACAAATAAATACGGCCAAATACGAAATAATAAAAATAAATACGTTTGAATGACGTGTGGTGTAAATAAAAGTATTAGGATGGATATTTTTGTCAAATGAAATTTTGATTTGTCTTTATTTTGATTTTATTTTATTATCCTATAGCGACGAAAATCAGGACTTTAGTGATAAAAATTTTCGTAGGTGTTTGTTTGTTGATGATTGTATTTTATTATTAATAGTAGATACGCAACAATTTTCACTGGTTCACCCATAGGTTGGTTTTCTGAATTATTACTTGAGATGCTCTTATAAGAAACATCACAGTTGATATGTAAAATATATCACACAGAAATAGAATCTCTAAATTTATCAGTTAAAAACAAGAAAATAAGGCTGCTTATGTTTTGAACTGACAGCACGCAAAATCCAAGTCTGGTATTTTGACAAGTAAGATTACCATGACGATCAACTAACCAAGCCAAACAGCACTTCTCCAGTGATGACCACAGTCAGGAATATACCTATAGCTATGTTCAGAATATAGTTTGATGGCGGAGTTGTCCCGTTGCTCACACGAGGATTCTCCGCATAAACAATGAAACCCATGCTGTCACTGATTTTTCCCAGCGCGCCACTTGATTTGTTTCTAGAAACTTCCAGATGCTTACAGGATTTTGCTTCCAACAGAGACTCAGCAGAGGAGACATCACTACCTGCATATGCAGAAAAAAAAAATACAGTTTAGCATGAAATCATCGTTCCTGGAGCGCACAAAATAAACTGATCAATATGTAGCTTCAAGATCAGTTCCACGTGGGATTTGTTACCTGCTTCCAGGGTTTTACTAGCTGACTTCTTTGACAGAGGATTGCCATATTCCTTTTTGCCTGTAAGAGAAAGATTATTTACTCTAAAGTCAAATGTTTGCCTCTAGATTGTATTCTGTTATGGTGCGTCCCACGCTGGTTCTTAGTTTCTTACCTGATGCTTGAGCTGGTACTTCAGAGTAAGTCCTTGCTCTTTGATTGGATACGGCTGATGCACTGACTCCTTCTGAGGATAACAACGTCTTGCGGCCTTCTTTATCTGAAGCAGTACATATTCTTTTAGATTATTTTACCAGCAAGTCGGCACATCATGTTTTAATTTACTTCAACCACTTACCTGCTTTCGGTTGAAGATGTTGAATGACGTCAGAGTTGTCAGACAGAGAGACCTCATGAACCAGTATCACGTCATTATAGAACTCTTGGTCCGAGCTCTCTGGGTCACTTAGATAAGAAGGCCCACCATGTACTGCATCTTCAACAAACTGCAATTGAAAATGAACATCAGCAGGGAAGGGACATGCTAAAGATAGCTAAAATGCGCAAACATATACATTTTTCTACTTTCCTAGCAAAATCTTATGAACAAGATTTACCACAAGAAATATATCAGTAAAAAAGCACAGTAATCAGTACCAGATGTTGGGGTACATCACTATCTGGTTCAGTGCCAGATTCAGAATCAAACGAAACATTGTCAGGAGTTCGCAAAGAGCTTGAGGTCGCACTGTTAATACTATTGACAAACTCCTGTCTCTTAATATTCTGAAACTGAGTCACTCCCGGATCATTGTTTGACACATTAATGAATCGGGCAGTCATGTGAACAGTTTCCTGATTCGGATACACATCTGCAGAGAAAATTGGAGGAACCAACATGTCCAATCCTTCCCATGAGGGTGGTTGTCCACCAAACATATGATAAAATGGTTGCAAATCAATATCATCATCCTACCAATCATGTGAGCAAATAACCAAATCAGTAACTGCAATAAATTGAAATCATTTGTAAACGGATATGGACACAGAATCTGTAGTCTTTAGTCACCTCTCCAAAGACGGATTCATCTGGATAGTTTTGGGCATGGGAAGAGACCTCCAGCTCTTTCCAGTTTTGAGTAAGACGTGACTGATCGGAGGAAGTAAGATTTGCCGATCCCTGATGCACTGTCGGGGTTGAAGGAGAATTTGATGGGACATTGTTTAACAAAGGCACAGAAGGTGAGGACACATTTAGTTCAGCTCCATCAGTGTTGGGAATTTCAACACTCTCATCTATTTTCTTTTTCAACAGGTAAAGAACAAACGCCTACACACCATCAATAAAATATCCACATGATGCAACTCAGTCACATAACTAGTCTTGAACATTAGTTGTACTACAATTGAGTTTCAAGGATATGGAAACCAAAAATTCTAACAACACAAGCACAAAGATGTACTACAACTGTGTTCATTGAACTGAAAATGAAAGCGAACTGAGCTACTAACTCAAAGTTGAAGGTTCAAATTAGGTACTTGAAAGGAAGTGCGGAAATAAACTGAAAGGAAGCAATTGAGAATTCGGAAAAGGGATGTGACCTGAGGATTATGTTTATCAGCAGAAGCACGATATTCGTGCATAACCCAATAAGTCCTGATAGCCTTCTGGTTACGTCCTCTATAAAACACAAGAGTCTTCTTGGTACCGATGACTTTCTTAGACCCAAGCTTAATATACCGATCCTTACCGGTGGGCTTCCAGTATCCATCTCTAGTAGCCCTGTTGGATCTGTTGCTTTTGCCATACTTTGAATCCCTACGGCCAAAGAAATACCACTCCTGATCATCGGACTCCGATCCCAAAAGTCCTGTAAAACAACACAAGCTAGTGAAGTTTTGTTTGTTTGTTTGTCTGTCAGTTTTTGAGTGGATATGGAGAATTGATTAGTGATAGGGTAGGTGAGTGAGAGTACCTGGGATTTCACTAGGCTCCCATTTGCAGACATCGATTTCTCGTATGTTGCTGACGTATCGATCTTTTCCTTGGTTCTTCAATTTGAGGTAGTGATTGATCAATTCCTGATCGGTGGGGTGGAATCTGTATCCAACCGGCATTGACTTGAGCAACGACATCGGCACGGATTGGTTGATTGATATATTCAGAAAACCCTAACTAATCAATCAAAGGTTCATTTTTTGATCAACAAATAGCAGGAGTGAGTAGCAGTGAAGATGACAGTAGTAATATTGGAGGAAGGAAGGAGGTGGGAAATTGGGAAGGAGACTCGGTTTCTGCTTCTTCGTTGACCATTTTGGTCATCGGCCTACGAGACATCGACACGTCATCTACTGTCTCTAAACTTGCGGACGAAGGGATTCATTTTTTTTATGTACGGAGTATATTCTTTTTGAAAAATGTCACTTTGCAAGTTTTATATTATAAGAAAAAGGAAATTACTCCTAATTATCACGCAACTTGGATTTTACCATTGAAATTTTCGATCATATATAAAAACTTAAAATTTATCACATAATACGTGAAAATTCTTTTAATAAATATTTGACATTTTATTTAAAATGAATAAATAAAATTCCAATTTGTTTTGAAAATTTCAAAAACAAAACTTGGAAACAAATATAAAACATCCACCATTGTGTTATATTTTAATAAAGTATTTTTTAAAATTAAGAAAACTTAGATTAAGTTAGGACAAAAAAATTCTAGATGCCGAAAATTTTATTAATTTTTTAAAGCTTGGCTGCTTTTTTATATATTTTTATTTTTTATTTTCTTCGTATTTTCTTGAATTATTTCGGTAAAGTTTGAGTTTTTATGAATAGGTAGGCGTAACTTATGTTTTTAAGGGTGACCCATTCATCACCACAAACCATCCGTAAAAATTTTACGGATGGTTTGAAATAATTTAATCTTAAAAAAGTGTCATAAGTTCGAGTTATATTTGAATTTTTTTTCTTTTTGATAAATCCGCCTCTGCATAGACAGATTGCTTCAAAAACTAACTTAGCTTTTTTTAATTAAACAGAACATTTCGCTCTTAGCAACACCGATTATCATTGAAATCAAATTCAGATCCACTACGTTTTCCGTGTTTCTGTTTCACTTAAACCGCCTTGAATCGTGGGTCATACCGCTTTTTGTCAAAATGCGACAGAAATGATATAGTCACGAAACCCATTTCGAAATTTCATGTTTCTCCAAATTAAAATCTAATTTTAGCGTTGTACAACAACAAAAAATACCAAAAGTTCATAGTAATGTCTACCATTACAAATACTACGCTCGGGCTCGGCGCTTGAGTGACTTATGACCGCGTGTTCAAAATGTTAGCTTGTAAAGATGTCACTTGTGCTTCTACCATTATAGTCATTTGTTTGAGCCTCTTCCTCTATATTTCAGACACAATAATATATTAATATTAATTAAACAACAATTGTTTTAGATCATATAAATACTGTGTATACTACAATAACAAACGTAGGAAGCTTTACTCTCACTAATCTCCATCAAGTCACTGCGATAAGAATGAAAATTTTCATAAGCTCGTTCTTGACGAGAGTGAGGTGCATCATGCAAAAATATGTGTGCCGCGTTGTGCGTCATACACAAGAGCACACACCTACGAAGTTAGTCATATTAAATTTAAATAAAACGAATGAAATACAAGTGTAGATTAGATACTTACATGCGTCAACCCTCAAATACGTTTGTAGGATAACGCTCAAACACAATTGTTAGCTATTGGGACTTTTGATAAATTCAAAAACTTTACGGGTGATTTTTGATATTATCAAACTTTACGGGTACTTTTTTTTTTTTCCCTTCAAAACACCCGACTCTTTCTTATGATTTCATGTAATTGACCCAAACTCATTTTCTATAATATTTTCTATCAATATCAAAATTCTCCCTGAATCAAACAAAGCTTACATTTCCTTTGATTTTCACCGGCTAATTTCAAGCAACATCGGAAATTCTGATAACACAAATGGAGCTGCTTCCATTTCACATGCTGCCAGCACCCTACAGTAGTAAGGCAACAGATATTTTCATTCTGCATTGCATTAAATTACAATACTTAAAAAGGGACGGACAAATGGTCTCTCGCACAAGCTGCCTAGCTTTCTGCAATATGTACATGTAGAGTTACTCTACAATTTTACAACTTATCAAGTACCAACAGCACTTTTCGTAATTACCCACGTTCTCCAAATATTACAGCACAGGGGTTTCATCTTGCATAATATCGAACTTTACACCGCAATGATGACTGATGCTCAGTACAGGCTTAAATAGCCGGAAACAACCAACCAACAGTCCACCCTATCAGCAACCCAGCCCCAACCAAGCCAAGTCCCAGCGCCATTGCCAATCCGTATTTACACCAGCTGATTCGTGAATGTCCTGGTTTCAAGCGTTTAGCACGAAACCTTTTTTGCCAGCTCTTTTTTAGCTTCCTTGCCTTTTGTGGTGTCAAGGGAATGACTGCTGGGAAGAGAGATGAGAGTGGCTGATCATTGCTTTTTAACTGGAAGTAAAATGCTTCAAGCTGGAGCAGTTTGAACCATTGCTTGTATGCAAGGAGATGTGATGCTTGTCTGAAGAAGAGTTTCATTATGTGCTCCTTCTCTAGGCAAGCCAGTTCGGCCGCCTTCTCTGCTTCCCTGGCACGTGTTTGTGAGTGAACGAGAGCTTCCAGCAGTTGAGATTTGCTGGAATCAAGCATCGAGTCTTGTGCATCACCATGGACTGTGCTGTCGCTGTTTTTTTTTTTTTCATTTGCAGAAAAGAATCGCCTATTAGGAGCACGAAGTGCTTCACATTTAAGTTAACAGACAAATAATTATGAAACTAACCTGGATGGGCTGTTTGAATTAAGTTTAGAATGCTCAACAGAAGCCCGTTGTACAGAGTAAGGAGCATCCATACCTTTCTGCCCATATATGGAATGATTAACAAGTCCATCTCCAGCCCCATTCATATCAAGAGATGAAATGACACCTCGGCTACTACTAAAATATCCAAATTGCCCCATTGGGTTCCAACCAAGATTTGAGTTTTGTGGGGGAGGCAAATCACAGTTGTCAACATGATCAAGTGACCTTTGCGAGACCAGAGATGCCAACTCATCCCCATCAGCTGTTCTCCACCAGGGCTCAGCCTTCTGAGTCACACACCAAGTGGATTCACAACCTAACCCAAGATCATGGGCTTTCTGTTTTCCAGCCGGGCCGCAGTCAGAATCTACACCCAACACTTCACAGTATGAGCTCATATCTGAGAGCTCTGGAGATACATCACAATACATTGTCTTCAAGTCCGGATTTTGGAGTTCAAATTCTTTGTTGACAACAGTCACCGGGACCCTTATGTAGTCCATAGTTGTAGATGACTCAGGCTGGATATGTCCCTTCCACTTTTCATTAGATAACATATCAAGAACCTCCCGCTCAATGTCCAATCCAGTGAGTTGCTCACTTGTTAAGCATCTCTGATGGCCGAAATTGGGTGGCATTTGGAGCCACCATCTCAGATCTGATGGTAGGTTCCCACTGGACGGGCTCCTCTTCACAGGTATGAACCCAATAGCCGGATTTTCAAACACATCAGCTGGATTCTGCTGCCCTGCATCAACAGGCTTAGACGATGATGATGATGATGACTGGCAGCAAGCTAACTTTGGCGCCCTTTTAGCATCTTCCTGGACAAAACAACGGTTTGCAGTTCTCTGCCAGGCTGCCCTTGCCTCAGCTGCTGCCATCACTCTTCCCTTGTGTTATAGCACATGATCCTAAAACCTAATAAAGCTGTAGAAAACGTTTAATCTAACAGGTTCGAGACTGCCAAGACCAAGACACTAAAGATAGTATTTCTTTGCCTCTAGTGCAAGCAAATCAATCACGGTAAAGAAGTCTGTACCCTCTACGGACTACCGTCAGTCGACAACCAAAAGATGTAGGCAGCATCACGTATCATCAACATCAAACACAAACCAGAAAAAGCAATAAAAAAAAACCCAACAAGCACCTAACATAAGCAGGCCTGTCCAGGAACCAGACTATAGACATGCGATCCCATTAGACAACCAGATTTACATACCACCAGTAACATATTACACATATAGATCCAGAATTTAAGACAGTCTCTTGCTCGTGGCAGTATCAACAAAATCGAAACTGCTTAATGCACAGATGATCCAAACAGTTTTTTAAAAACCAGTTGAGAACATATAAGAAACAACTCGATTCGACTCTCACAGCATACGCGCCGCGCATATCGGAAAAATTTAGACTCGCAAATCAGTTAAAATTTCAATAACAAGCAAAACTAGGAACAATAGAAATGAGGTTGATCTGAACAGCAAAACACCAGAATTCAAAAAAATCAACATCAGAAGCACCACAAAATCCATCCAAAATCACAGAAACTAACCAATCAATCAATAAATCAAACGGCAAAACGCGGAAAAAGACGATCAAACACGAAACAATCAACAACAAGTGAGGTAATTAAGAAACGGCTACTTACGTCCAAATCTATCAAAAATACGCAAAGCGAGAACGATGAAGATGAGATCCAAACAGAAGGCTTCGGCGTCGGTTGATTTTGCTTCGTTTTCCGTCTTCTCTGTGTTCACGCAATTTGCTCTGCAAAATCCAAATGTCGTCAGAGACTGTTTCTCTCTCTTTCAAGCGTTTTCTTCTTTCCGTCGTTTTGCTATAGACTCTAACCCATTCATTCCACGGCGTCGTATTGAGAAGCCGTGTATCACTTTACGATGACACGTGGCGTGTGTGTGACGAATGTTCTGATAGTAGTTTCGTTGCTAAAACACTCGGGAAGTAGCATCAGATAAGTTTTTGAATCGTGGAAGCTGGAAAAGATTCAGCTTTTCGGACTCGATCCTTAATTCCAAATTTGTGAAAATGCATAATCATAACAACTCTTCCACTTTCCCCCTTATAAACACAAATTACTTTCTAAAAATTTAAATTGGAAATATAAAACAACATATTTGACTTTTTTTTAATTAAATGTTAACCTTTGTACTCAAAAATGCAGTCTAACCTTTTTAATTAAAGCTTTAGACTCTGTTTGGTTGCGAGGAAAAAGAAGATGAAAGGAAAATTTTGAGTGAAAATAAAATTATGTATTTGATTGTAAGGAAAAAAATTACAAAAAATAGACAAATTGAGATCAAATTTTCCTTACAACTTTCTCATGAGAAAATCATTTTCCTTTAAATTTTCTTTTCCTCACTTTTTTCCCGCAATCAAATGGAGCCTTATGTAAAGAATATGATCTAAACATAAATGTTATTTTTGATGTTGAAGTATAGGTTACATGCATGCACTCAACATTCATTTACTGTCTGTTTGGATGCGAGATAAAATATAGAAGATTTAAAAAATATTTTTCACATGAATTATTGAAGTGAAAATTTTGCATTAATGTCATTGTATTTGCTCTTTTCCCCTTAGACAACAAAATGCAGAATTTTATGTTATTTTAAAAAAAAAATTCAAACCATTCCTTTTTTTTTCCGCAACCAAACAAAAAAATTAAGAATTTTATACTAAAAATTTGTCGATAGAAAAACCTTGCAGTTTTTTTGTAACAATTTCATGTTGTCTTTTCCAAATACCAAAAGCTGTGATAGGAAAATGGATAACAAAATGTAATAAAGTCGGTGAATGGACTCCATTCTCAACCCTGGGATCTTAATTCCTACCTACTCGAGTGTATCATCTTTTTCCAATATTAGATCAGTGGGCTGTCGTCTTATCCAGTGTAGCCGCTGGTATTCGATCCATCAAGATACCAACGATCTAAGCAGAGGGCTACACTAGCAGACTAACAGTCATTTTAAGCGTTGATATTCCGGAATGTGCGTTTGTTAAATTGTAACAAGTTCTATCCATTTGTGTTCCGACACGAAATACATTTTATAATAAGTGTGTGAGAGAAAATAAGATAATAAAAATAAGTATGTAAAGAGTAAAGTATGAATTAGAATATTTTATAGTTCATACTTTATAAAATGTACTATCTGGGAGTCTGCTTCAACGGTGCGGAACAGAACTAATGGAGGAAATCAATACTGGAATAAGATGGAGAAGATACTATGTCTGGTGTTATTGGAGTGAGTTCTTATGCTTCGATGGAGGGGTGGGTGTCATCTTCTATTGACGGTATATTTCTCCCCCTCATCTAGAGACTTTTGTGGATAGTGAAAGGTCCTTAATTCTCTCCTCTTTTGCGTTGCGTCCTATGATGGGTGAGAGCTTTTATTTCTCTCCTCCTATGCGGCGCGTCCAATAAAGAGTGAGAGCTTTTATTTCTTTCATCATCAGTTCCGACGGTGGGTGAGAGCCTATTATTTTAAACATCTAGCAATTATTTGTTAGATTGTTTAGTTTTTTTTGTAGTTATTGTTATTTATTGTTTAGTATTGTTATTGAAAGCGATGTTGATCGATGGTCGCTGTTCAAGTTGTAATAATAATAAAAAAACTAGAAAATTTTTTGAGTGATAAAATATATAAGAGAGTTTGTATCTATATATATATAAAAGAATTCAATCCACCACCATACATATATCAATCACCCATTTTTCCTCACTAATTCTCTTATTTTCCTCACTAAAGACTCATTGCAATAAGACTTTGACAAAAAAATCCTTCCTCACCCTCCTTATTTACATTACATGTCATCCATCACTATTCATCCATATTTGACTGTATTTGACCAACTGGTCGTATTTGACTGTATTTGACCGTATTTGATCAGGTAGATATCAAAAAATTAAAAAATTAAGATTTAAAAAATTAAAAAATTAAGAATTAAAAAATCGAAAATTGAAAATTAAAAAATATAAATGTAGCGAAAAACATTGTAAAGTTTAATCAAATCGAATGAAGACACTAAAAAAAATTGTCGGAACGACGTAAGTTCAACTAGTATATATATAAAACAATATGAGACATCTAAAAGAAAAGGTAATATTGGTGTAACTGATCTTATCCATTAATTCCAAATAATATATGATCCGGATTTAGTGGTTACATTATATATTTGTTTTTTTGAAATAAGGTAATATCTCTTCTCAACTATATATAATAATTGAGGAACTCATTTTGACAATTACTTTTTTTTCTTTTTTATCCTAATACTAGTTATTTGAACTTATTAATAATGAATTGATAAACCATTTTAGCTTTTAATAGGTCACTAAACCACTACCAACGCACCTGTACCTCCTCCTCCAAATCACATTTCTTTGCGCAAGCAACGATCTCCGTTTTTCCACTGTTGCTTTTGCATCCACAACTTCCGTACACGCTGGTTGGACTGTGTAGCAAAAGGCTTGTTTGTGTTACCGATCCCACATTACCAATTACAATATATTGACGTCCTTACTGGCCAGAGCTGAATAATTTAACCATAATCAATTCAGTCACATTTTTGAAATTGAAACTCACATCGTCCGCTCACTCATCCACAGCTGTCGCAAAACACGACATGAACTCATCACAGAGCAGCGATAGCAGTGAGTTTTTTATTGTGTTAAAATCATATCTAGCGTATCATCCCAACCTACCTAGTTTTTTTTTATGGGTATACAATAAGATGATAATCTCTGAGTTTGAAGATTGTGAACGCCTAGTATACTTGGAACTGGGTATATGTACGTAGCAACAGATTTGAACACAGAGCTACGAGTTACAATACCAGATCCTGGAACATTTTGAATGGGAATAAGCATATATGAGAGTTAAGGATGATATCAGTTCTTATTTGGGTATTGGATTATGTTCCGATTTTACTTTTGTGGTGATGGTGGCTGCTGACGATAGGAGTCCAAGATCTCATAAATCATATAATCATGTTCCAGGGGACATATATGGGTATTGACTTATATAAGATTAATGAAGAAGCTGGCCATCGGATTCTGTGATGGGAGTTTCGCACAAGTGCAATGCCATATGAACAAGTTTGTATGCTTGTGTCATGCAAGTTGGGTGGGGGAAGAGTCACACTGCAAAGGCGTGATATCGAGAAAAAAAAATGAGTATAGAATGCGTCGGATTGTTCTATTATTTAGCCAAGGCAACTATTTTCGGATAGTTCAGAAAAGTAATGTGCTGGAACCTTTGAACTTGGCACTTTGATTTCCAGTCAATCTTCGGCAAAAGCACTTATGTGCAGAGTACGTAGCTGGTCACGATTCATTAGTTATATGGCTTGCTCGCCGACGAATGAAGAATGTTGTGTCGATTGGTATTCCACAAACCACTGGACATTAGTGCTCTCTTCGATTTAAATGCATGAATTAAGGGCACGGAAGACGGAACACAACAAATACTTGCACGAGTATTTTTATGATAAAGGAGTTTGAGATGTCACAATCACAAGCGCAATTATCCAAGAATGTTTTCCTTTACGCTTATATATCATTTGTGAAAGATGCATTTTTTGAGTATGGTGATATGACTCAACTGGTGAAAATGGCTTTGGTTTTCTTCTCCACATTTATGTGGACCAAGGGAACCGCGTCCGAGATTTTAACTATGTAAGTCTTTTGCAAGCCACGACTTTAGTAAATGCTCTTTCCGATGAGCACATAATTTGGAATCATTGTAGTTTCAACTAGTGGAAGGATAATGTCAAAAATAGACAAACTTGGATGTTTCCAGTACAAGGGTGTCATCGCCTTTGCGAAGATATTGCCACTTTGCACTAATGAGGTTCCTTATTCCAGTAGTAGAAAACTGGAAGCTCACTGCAAGTTCTGAATAGGGATGGAAATGAGGGGATTAAAGATGAGTTTTCTTCTCTAGCTAGAGTTTGGAATGAGCTTGTTTTTTGTGTGGTGTATATGAACAACTGCATTGAGTTCGAAATTATGAGGTACTGGGGGTTGATTGTAGGAACAAAACGGAGAAACACCGGACACCGGAGTGCATTTCCAAGGACTGAATTCAGAAAAAAATGACAAAAGGAGTGACAAGGGAACCCACCAGTACACCCATTTGACTTGTGTGGATGCAGTAAAAATGAGATTTGTTTCAAATGGGTACCGTGAGAATCATCTTGGATGTGCTTCAGTGATTGTTGTTGGTTTTCTGTGGAAGATAGTTGCACTCGCACTTCAGGTAAGTTTGAGCATGAGATATAGAGCAGCTATAGTCCTTATTGTTACTTGGTACACTTCCAACATTGTTTGCTGGGTTGTTTTTCAAAGGGTAGGAATGATGCGGATTAATTATAAGTACGTGTTAGGACTTAACACTTAAGCATGTTTTGTTAATCGTATCCGGCTCACTATAATTATATTGTCTGCACTGTGACTGCGCCTTTTCAATACCCTAATATACCCCTATTTGACATCTCCAAACGCCAGCATAACAAAACAAAACTGTATGGCAGTTTCGTAAATATGTTCATCTGAATGCCGATTGTTGTAACAGAACAGCTGTCATCTCACTCACACATCGTCTTCGTCTTCCCAATTTAAGCGCCAAAACTGCAGAGCGGATATACGTCACGCACACTACGTTGCATTGCATCGCAGCAGTTCAATA
>JAWWMW010001932.1:8083-20323 GCA_035048345.1 Echeveria elegans
GTAACCGATTACCTTAAATGCTACATAACTTTCGGAGTTGTTCGTAATATTGAGGTCGCAATAGCTCTGCCGATCCAACTCAACTGATCACACACACACATATCATTACAAAACACAAAACTCTCCGCTTCAATTCCATCAACCACATTTTACAAAACACAAAATTCAAACACTTGAAATATTTTACACAGTCAAAAGACAAACATACACAATGAGACGGCGGACCACCCTTCATTTTCATATATTCTCCAGAAATGTTACAAAAATGTGCAAAATCGAAGATCCTTAACGTCCTTTAAACCGATCAAACCTTATAGAATCTATGACATTGAGTTACTGCATTTTGCATTTTTTTCAGGAATTTTCACTTTCTAAAAAAGTCCATACCATGAAATCTGAGATCTTCAGGACGAACAGATACCAACTGGCCACCACCGACCATCGCAACAATCTGATCAATTCCTAAACCCAACTGTCGAATCAAAAAACTGCGTAAGATTCTTCAAAGTGAAGCTTCGGTTATAACTGAATCACAGAATCTGTATATGCAAGTGCAACGAAACCCTAAATCATAAAATTGCTTTTTCTTTCTTCATTTAGGAGTAGGGAAAGAGTGA
Source organism: Echeveria elegans (assembly GCA_035048345.1). Taxonomy (NCBI): domain Eukaryota; kingdom Viridiplantae; phylum Streptophyta; class Magnoliopsida; order Saxifragales; family Crassulaceae; genus Echeveria; species Echeveria elegans. The sequence goes on from JAWWMW010001932.1 coordinate 8,701, forward strand.
TTACTTACGGTACGAGTAGTACGGTGCGAGCGAAGTCGTCGGATCGGAATTTCTGGCTCGCATTGAATCTCGGCTTCGTCGTGGAGATGAGTGGCTCGGCCGCGATGGTGACGGGAGGTGGACACGTGGCGATCTATGAGTGCAGGTTTTGAATGAGTCGGGGGAAGTGCAAGTGTGGGCCTTGTGGGTCTCTATCCACGTGGCCTCATTTTACCGCGTCATTGAATATTGTTTAAGTAATGGGTCGATTGATGAGAGTAGAGATTGGGCCTAATATTAGGGGAAAAGCCCAGTTGATTGGCTATTATTAAGGGCAGCCCAAACATATCTATATTATTATTATATACTAGCTGCACTCCCGTCGTTCCGACGGAAATTTTTCTCGTGTCTTCATTTGATTTATCTAAAAATACTAAATGTTTTCTGCTTATTTTTTATTTTTAATGTTAATTTTTAAAATTTTCAATTTTCAATTTTGATTTTCAACTGCTTATTTTTAATATTTTTAATTTTAAGTTTTTAAATTTTATTTAATGAGTTAGATTGTAATTAATGGTAAAGAGATGGGTGAAATAGTGAAGAGAGGGTTGAGTCTTTTTGTTTTGTTTAATGAAGGGCAGAAATGTAATTTCAAGCTTGATTTTACATTCTTCTTCCAATTCTTTTATAAGAATAGATGGTTTTTTTGAAAACAAATGTGTTTTTTTATTATAAGTACCAGTTACTAGTATTTTATTTCTTTTCACAAAAATAGTAATTAAATTCAGTTCTGCGAACAATAATTTGCAGCGCATCCAACTGATTTATGGATCCTTAAAAGTTATAGAATTTTGCTGCTCCAAACTGCAATCCGAATCCACAAAAATATCTTCTGTTTTATTTTTTTCATTTAGCAAGAACACAAGCGTAGTAATAGTCGTTAGAATATCATTAAAATATTAATAAAAATCAGAATAAATTCTACTCTACTTTCCAATGCTAGTCGATGAAAGAAAATTAGGAACTTCACGGTCTAACATTTGAAGTATATCCATATAAAGTGGAAAAGAAAATTCCGAAATAAAAAAATTTCAAGTTTTCCACTGGACTGGTCCACATCCTAATCAAGATCACATGTAAAGCTGAACTCCGTTTCAAAAAAAAAATATGAGTCCAGTCATCTGAATTGTCTTGAATCCATTTCAAATAATGGTCAACTTCCTCTTAGTTGCGAACTTCCCCATCCACCAAATGCCCACGGCGCGACGATAACCTCATAAGGCCAAACGTCCGTTTTCTGAGAGAGTTAGACGCCAGCACCAGCAGCTCAGCCGCAGCCTGTTTCATAAAAGATTTTCAGCACTTTCCACGCATGAATACGTCGAGACGGATCACAGTTGCTAACGCTGCAGGCAAAGGACGCAACAGAATATATGACAATTGCATTCTAAGATTAGGAAAATAAATAGATCTAATTATAGGCAAGTCAAATGGTTACAGCTATAAAATGCTAAAAGTAAACAAGCAAAAACAAGCACACAAAAAAACAGATAACTTAGCTTTTATATATATATCACCTTCTGAAACTCCTTGACCATTAAAATCCCACAAAAACCTCCTTCAGCCTTAATCTCCACAAACCCAACAGGATTTTCGTTGGGAGCGTAGACGCCGAGTTTTGACTTTGATCACAATGGATTCTTCAAAGAATACATGGGCTGATCATTGGGATTATCATGATCCCGACCCAGGTTTGGACTACAACAGAGTCGCGACAGAAGTTGGCGGCAAGCCAAGTTTAACGTCTAGGTACTCACAGAAATTTGCAAGGAGTTTTGATAAGACGAAGACTGCTGCGTCTAGTGGAATGAGGAAGATGAAGGAAGGAGCTTCATCTGGGATTGATTGGATCAAGGTGAAATGCCAGAAGAAAAATGGACAAAAGTAAATGACGAGGCAATCCTTATTTTCCTGCGGTCTTTCTTATGTATTAAATGCTTTCTTGTTTCTCAAGGCGTCTATATATTTGTATAAAACAGGTGAAAATTTTCTCCATTTAAATGATTAAAATTCAAAGAGAGTACCGCTTTGTCATTGCTTTCTGGTTGATGCATTCCCAATCATCCGCCATTAAAACAAAATCATGGTCGTTCTCTTCTATTAAGCGACAAGGGGAAAGTTCATGGTGCCGATAGAGATAGGCGCTAAAAGGAGATCACAGGGTAAATTTCAGTGAATGTCAAACAATAACATAAGTCAGTACTGGCCATCATGGCAGAACCATCTATGTAGCTTAAACCATGCGCCATCTGCACTACACACATTGAGAAACAAATGTGACTTACAGGTTGCACGGTGTGCATTCGCTCATGTGCAAATCGAAGAAGGTATTTTGAATTTTTGATCAGAATAAATATGTAAAATGGTGTGCGCCTTGCCTCAGATGATGTAATACTATCAAGCAGCAAGGCGCGGCACAATAACTAAAGTTAACCTCAAAGGCAGAAAAATTGCTGAAATACGAGCAATCTTGTATACACCAAAATGAAAAGACAAAACTCCAAACTATAATTTTTAGTCAATCTTGTTATGAAACTTCCATCTGAAAAAACAATTGTACATAGGAATACTCAAAATCACCAAGCAGCAAAACAAACTGTCAACATGAAACAACAAAAGCAGCATCAGATACAAGATTGAATTAAACAGACCCTACTTTCCCCCATTTAAATTGTGCACTGAAAGCCCACTTGCAGTATCCTTTAAAATCTAGCTGATTCACTCCAAGTGGATCAAAATATCATAAGCAAAACTTGGATTTTTCACAACTACAAATGACTTAAGCCAATATCAACAGCGTACGTTTCATCAACAACGCCCAGAAACCAACAAATTACTCAAATGTCCCAGTTTTTGGCATTTACCTCCAACCTTAAAAACAATCTCAACATGAACAAAAAGTAAAGCAATCCACAGTAGATTACTTATCAAATTCAAAACCAAAAACCTACGTAAATCCCAATTTTAACACAACAAAAACTAAATGTGACGTACAACTCCGAAAATCGGACGTTATGGTCAGGGACGAAGTCGACGGAACTTACCAGAGAACGATCGGAAATGCAGAAAGAAGAAAAGTGTGTTATTCAGCAGCGGAGAAAAGTATATATACAGTATACAAAGCCCCCGTTACATTTCATATATTACAGTTGATGGGCCTTACTGATAACATAGAAACCCGAATACTTAGATAAATTACAACTGGACCCCCTGTCGCAATTTCCAAATTGTAAACCCTAATCAACCTGGATCAGATACGCCATGAGCGGGATTGAATTCTAAAGATAAATCCAGGAACAGGGTCGCTCTGATTCTAGGCTCAATGTCGATGATCCACGTAAAGATCGGATCTTTCTTGTACGAACTTGAGCGACGACTCTTTTGATGATAAATAATGTGACTACTCAAACAACACTAATCCAAATCTTGCAGTGCTTGGGTGGATTCAAATATCTAATTATGGTTGTTGAAGGGACTAATCTCATATTATCATGTGCTTATGACCATTCTTTTATGTGCAATGTCATCCCTTGATTACTTCGTTATGGGTCTTAATCGAATCATTATCGTACAAAAACTACTAATTAATTCGAATCAATCAATCAATCTACCAAAGCTAATAAATAAAATAGTATCATTATCACACACATTGCTGTCTGAATGACTTATGAGGATCTTTTGCTAGTGAAAAAGCAAAAGTCTTGTTGTGTTTGGTGATATGGGGAAGATTTTTAAGGTAAAGCTCATGTTTTACTAGTTCAAGAAAAACATAATATGCTTTCAACATATAATTATGATTTAAAGAAGATGCCCCAAATCTTTGTGTTTGTTTGTTGAAAATCTTGTAAAGAAGATGATGATATGTGGTTTTTATTCACATTCACATGACGAAACAAAAAGCTCTTCCAAGTAATTTTCCAACCTGATTGCAATACCAAAAACGAAAAGGAAAAAATACCGAAATTGTAATTGGAAAAAAAGGTTATACTGAAATTGACTTTTGGTGTCGGATTAATTACAAACACTTGATTAACAAGAAATTGACCAAAACATTATTGGTGGATGACCTTTACGTGACTAACCAAATCTTAACACTGAATCGTAATCTCAATCAACCTGATCATGTTGACATTAATTTATGAATAATGTCCTTTTGATCAACTTTCATGCGGATTTATATTTTAGGGTTAGTGGCAGATATCTTAATTATGTCTCTTCTAAAGATGATCGACTAATCCAAATGAATGATTGAATATCTTTGTTTTAATTAGTGGAGTACAAGTGTGTGTGTTAACACTTAGCTTATGGGATGTGTATGCTTTACAATTAAATTAATATTTTTCAAAGTCAACTATTTAACTAATGTACGTATTATAAATTTAAGTACTCGTACTACACTAGTACTAACTCCTTCAGCAAATACATTGAATTATTGCAAAACCACTTTTTTGATGATATTTAATGTTTGACTGATTGTATATTTACAACTTTCATTATTATTAATGGATTAAATATATTGATATTTCTAACGGTTGTTTGACCGGGCTTATTACTTTTTTGATATTCAAAATGTCATAAAGTCAACAATTTGTTTATTCATAAATATACTAGTCACCGTCCTGTCATCGATAGGAATGCGGTGGATTGAACTATAGAATTGTGGCACTAAAATTGGACGTATTGTTGCATAGCATAGTAGTCGGTGTTCGCCTTGATGCTCTCGATCGCTTCCGAACCGGTTTCGTCTTTCGCGGAGCGGTTAAAGTTGATCTGTTGGTGGTGGTCGGAGACGGCGAGTTCTGATCGGTTGTGTTTTAAATGTTCTGTGAATGACTGATTCATGTTGTGCGAGTGGAAGCCGATGATGTGAGGGTATGCAGTGATTTAAACAAAACTCAAGAGGAAGCGTTCGTCGTCCCGATGACATGCGACGGAAATAAGTGTTTTCGATTCCGATGTCTCCATTCAATTTCCATCAAACTTTCCAACATTTCCCGCTTTAATTTTTTATTTTTTAATTTGAGAAAATGACAGATTTGTTATTATTTGTAAATGGTAGGGACAAAATTAAAAATTTAATGATGAATTGATGACCCTATTCTATTACTCCTGTATAGTAGATATATTGATTTCAAACTCAAGATACGAAAATGACTTTTTGCTAGTGATGTGATCTTTTAAATTCAAAACATATTTACAATCAACCGTGATGAAGAAGCCCTCAATAATCAATAAATATAAAAGAATTCAATCCACCATCATACATATAGCGACGAAAATAAAACTACTAATTTCGTTGCTAAAATAGTTAGAGAATAAGACAAAAAAATCATAGGTATAAATTTAAAATTTAAAATTATGCGGAATACATTGGTAAATTTGAGGAGAATCGAATGAAGCAATCAGAATAAAAATACCCTAAAAATTAAAAAAAAAAAAACTAAACTAAAGCAGTGAATGTTGGGAATAATATGAAGAATCGAATAGAGATATAAATAAAAACGTATGTTCATGTCGCAGTCCCGTCGAAACGACGGGCTCACCTCTAGTAATCAATAATATATTAAATGTCGTTCATAGTAAATGTGAAAATTTATAAGATTAGGGATGAAGAATGAAAGCCACGAGAAGCTATGGAGATTATTATTTTTTGATTATAAATTTATATGTTACACATATTGACTCATTATAATTGATTCATTTTAACCAAATTTGAAATTCATGGTGCTATATAATTTCGTAACATCTTGGGACGACATGCTCCAGACAACGTCAACTCCACCACAAGACAATCTCCAGCAGCAATATTTTTCCTAAATTTATCTGCCACATAAGATTCTGAGCACATTATATCATGAAATTCTATCATATTATCTTCATACTCCGCAACAGTTAGACATTATTTACTTTTTACTTTCTCATTCATCCACATCATTATATCATATACATATTATTATTAATTATATATATAATATTTATAATTTTAGTAATTACTTTGTAAAAAGAAACAAAATATATTTAATATAAATCAATTTATAACTACATTATTTTAATTTATAAAGAATATATTATACAATTTAGAAAAAACACATAAATTAAAACTACATAAATTATTTTAAAACCTCAAGATCAAGGGTTCAAATTTCACAATTGACACCATTCTTTCCACCTAGGTGTGGAAGTTGCTTATTCTTCATACTTAGGTATGAAAGGTTGTTCTTTCCCTTGCAGGTGGGGAAGGTGTGTTATTCCGCTCTCATGGTGTGCTCCTTAGCAACTAGTATGGAGTTTGCGATTAATGTGGGGAGTCTTGTGTGCGCTTAACTAGTCATTAATGCTTCATTCGAAGTCGTCGAAGATTTGGTGGACCCCCTTGAAGACAAAAGTTCATTAGAATAGATATATCTTGATTGAGTTAAAATGTGTGTACATTATGTACCCACTATAAAAAAAAACTACATAAATTATTTTAAAAAATAATTAAATTAAACTTAATTGAGGGTAATATCAAACCAATAAGGTTGAAGATGGAGAAATAAAGATTTGGAAAGTAAAGAAAATAGGAAAGAAAAACTTGAATTTTTTTATATCCAAATGATACAAACTTAGTATGATCTCGAAAAAAAATGAAAATAATATTTTTTTAAAATAATCATAAAATAATAAGTTTAAATAATAATTAAATTAATTAAATAACTAATAATTACGATCCAATAAGAACTTGCAACATGATGCATGTGTCCACATTATTGCAAGAATGTCTATAGACATTCAATGCCTTCCATTCCGAGGTGTCATTATCTGTCTACCTAATGTCTATAATTACACTCAAAAAACACTCTAATCCCTACATATTATGTTTGGTATAAGAGAAATTTCACACGCATTACGACTTATTGAACGAGATCCACTCACAACGAATAAAAGAAAGCATCCACGTCATTGCGGGATGAAAGAAAGAGAAGCAACCACATTACACTCATCCAACGAATTAGTGAGACCTCAAGATATTGAACCTAGGACATTTTAGAAGTTTATAAAAGCTCATAACTCCACTACGACACAATAGCGAATGAAAGCAATGGAGAATTGAATTTCAAAGATTTGATATCCCATCTCTATTTTCCAAATATGATCATTTGAATATTTGAATTGGTCATTTATCAAATAAGAAATCCAGAAAATTGAAAGGGAAATAAAAAATCATAAAATTACGTCGAAGGTGACCCCACGTGTGGATCCGGTGGGCACCCACCAAATCTCCCCCACCTTCACTTCACCGACCGAGTGGAAAATTGTTTCACCAAACAAAATCTTAGACCGAGTTGGTTCGGTTCATTAGCAAATCTACCTTAATCCTTAGGCCCAGTTTATAAACTCAATTTGAAAAAAGTTTTGAATTTATTTTGAAATCGTTTTGAGTTTTACTTTTGAATAATTTTTTTGTTTATTAACAACTTCAAATCTATTCTCAGAACCATTCTCAACACTTTTGGTGTTTATGAACTTTTATTGTGTTATAACTTTTGTGGCCACCACAACTTACGATTCACCACCATAACTTCCGACCGGGCACCATAACTTTCGACCGGCGACAACAACTTTCGACCGGGCACCATAACTCCCGACCGGCCACAACAATTTCCGACCGACCATCATAACTTCCGACTGGCCACCACAATTTTCGACCGACCGCCACAACTTCCGACCGACCACCATAACTTCCGACCGACCACCATAACTTTCAACCAACCACCATAACTTCCGACCGGCCACCATAACTTTTGTTGTGTCGGAGGTGGTGAGTGATGGTGATGGTGATGGTGATGGTGGGCGGTGGTGGAGATGGGTGATCAGCGATGGTGGCGGTGGTGGGGAGGAGATGACGGTGGTGGTGGCGGTGAAGATGGGTTGTTGACGGTGGTGGTGGTGGTCGGCGGTGGAGGTGGTGGTGGTCAGAGGTGATGGACGGTGGTGGAGATGGGTGGTCGACGGTGGTGGCGGTGGTCTATGGTGGTGGTGGATGCTGGTGGGCGGTGGTGGAGATGGGTGGTCAGCGGTGGTGGCGGTGGTCGATGGTGGTGGTGGTCGGAGATGGTTAGTTGTAGTGGTGGTGGTGGTGGAGATGGATGTGGTGGTGGTGGTGATGGTGGTGGCGGTGGTAGTGGTGGTGGTCGGAGATGGTTAGCGGCGGTGGTGGAGATTGCGGTGGTGGTGGTGGTCGGAGGTGGTGGGTGGTTGACGTGTCGTATAGTGGTGTCACGATACGTGTCAAAAGAAATTTATAAAACTAGGGTGACCTAGTGTCGAACCCAAGGGAATGGTGTACTTAGTGAACTAAACTACTTTAAGCACAAGATAATTCTAATCAGTTAAAAGGGGGTTTATAAAAAGTTGGTTTTGTGACAGGTTTTGTTGTAAACGATTTTAAGGAAGATGACTCGGGAATGACTTCTCCTATCATACTCACGACCTATATGGGGATTTTTGAAAAATAAGATAGAATGATTTTCAAAATGGTTTGGTTTAGGTAGGACTAGTTATGCATGTACGCTATCAATCTCACTGGTCTGCTTTTTGAAAGACAGAAATACACACAACCTATAGGACGATAACAACTCCCGCGTTGAGTTATTAACATAGAACTCAAGTCCATTAGCCGCAGGTGGTCACATATAAGCTAACTTTATTGAGTACTCTCTAAACTAGCCTTTTGTCGATCAATAGCCGCAGGTGGTCACATATAGGCTATTTCCTGACTAAATAATATCTAACCTCGTACATTACTAGCTTTTGCCCTTTTCGGTACAGTACTAGCCCGGGTTCATCCATTGGGATTCTTCCCCGAGATTGTGTACTCATGGGTTTCTATTAGACATCATAGACAAGTCCTTATATACATCACATACGAGTAGGCTAAATATAACTGATTCAACCATACAAACTTCATAGAAAATATGTAAAATCCCTTTTATTCGATCATGAGTAGTCGTACGTCAGACCCTTGTCATCAAAAATGACTACTCACTCATGTCGAGGGAATAACTATACGTAATAAAATAAAATGAAGAGAAGATGAATTCTTGAAGAACAAAAGTATTCATACTTCAATCGTAACTTTTCTATTACGAGAATTCTGACTAGGAACTAAGAACAAGTGTTGAGCTTTTCTCTCTATGGAATTCTTCTTGCAAAAAATCTGATTTTTGAGAACGGATGAAGCTCCTTTTATGGTGTTGCTCGAGAATAGGCTCCATTCCATAATTAACTCTTTCCAAAAGTAACTCCCTCCATAATTTCACCAATCAATCTCAATATTCTTTGTTGACTCTTCAGTCTCCTCCTCTTAATGTCATCATCTATCTAAATTCTCCTGCAAGAATATTCCATTTAAATGGCCCATGATATTTGAAATGAGTTGACCCCATTTAATTTCCCAAGTGAATTTCGGACTGTTTTTGAGCGGTGCTTTGACACAGATTTTTAACCCTCTTAACTCCCGCATTTCTGATCGACGTAAACACCAAAGTTTTAGTATTTCGAGTCCTCTTTCCAATGCAACTTTTTTCCATCTCGATCGGATATCGGATGCTCCCTGTGGAATCTTCCGAAGCTGGAAAGGTCAAAACTGTCAGGGGTCAAGAAAGCTTCTGCCCATTTGTCTTGGTCGAGATGATTTTGTCTCGACCGAAAGGATTTCTTAAAGTCAGATTCAGTCCTTGTGGTCAACATAGAAATTGTAGATCTTTGAGTTATCTTTTTAATTCACTTTGTTTACCTCAGTCGGACAACGTATGCGCCTTGTTGAAGATTCTGAAGCTCTAGATGTCGAAATCGCCGATTTTACTCAAATAATCTCCATTTTTTCTATGTTTTGCTCCAAGCTTTTAAAATCATCACGAAGTTTAATTTAAACATGAGATAGAAATGTGAGTGTAGTATATGACTACTTTTATATGATAAATGCGTGGAATATTAGTAGATACATATTCAAATATTAGACATAACACCGATCAGCAGAATATGTTGTTTCATGGAATTCATAAGGGTTTGTTTGCACTGCCCTTGTATAGATTAGTTCCCATACATCTTCGGATCGCGCAGGTTGCGTGTCTGTTTGTGTGCCACGTTGACTTTCCGATTGTACAGGCTATTGTGTCTGCATGGGTTGCGCAAGTTGTACGACAGAACATTGTGCTTGCGCTGGTTGTCTGCTTGCGCCATTCAGACATGTTGGCTGCTCAGCTGCTTGTCCGGTTGTCTTGCCAGTCCTAAGGGTTACTGCATGAATTCCTCCCTTCGGGTTTTGGATAACCCGAGAAGGAAGAATCTCATCCTCTTCTTTAGCTCAAAAACCGACTTTGCGATTTGCATAAGTTGCGTCTCTATGTGCTCAAATCGATTGTCATTCCTCTCTTCTGCTTCGTGGACAGTCTCTGCAAGTTGTACAACAACGTCTTCTATAGGTTTCTTCGATTTCTCTCATTGTTGCGCCTCCATATGCATATGGGATGGGTTGTTGGGTGGATATTGTTGTTGTTTCTCGCAGTTGTCCATTGGTTGCTTTTGGAAGTTTCGTTCGTCTCTCCAATTGAATCCATTCTCGGCAAGACCGTCCTTGGCGAGGTGGCATTCGGTTGTTTGCCCAACCTCCTACGACGTTGACATCCTCAATGCCCTTGAATAGAGTAGGGCATTCGCCGTCTTATGTTCTACTGAATTGCAGAACTCACACGCTCTCAGTTGTACAGTTTGCACAACCACGAGCTTTGTCAACATATCCTTCAATTCTGGGAATTCAGCCGCCATATTTGCATGATGTGGCGTTTGGGATATCGAGTTTCCAAGATTTCCTTGATACATGACTTGATCGGCATTCTCCTCGATTAATACCCATACATCCTCTGCGTAGAGGTTCCGTGCATTGCTTGTGCGCTTACGTTGAGTAAGTGCAGCTCCATTAGTAACAACCCATGAGAAAGCTCTCAATGAGTACGTTCTAGGGAAGGCCATGATTGTAGCAGTTGGCCCCTACGTCTTTGAACCTTTCATAATACTCGTAAAGGGACTCTCCAGGCCTTTGTCTTCGCGCGGCCAGCTCCTTTCTGAGTAGTGAGATCTTTGCAGCTGAATAGAGCTTGTCTAGCCAATTAAGGTGTGGTCTAGTGGTAAGAACCTTGCCTTGGAAGTCCAAGGTTAAGGGTTCAAACCCCACCCGTGGCATAACGGGAGTAGGAGTGAAATCCTTTGATCCCCTTTTTAAAAAGAGAAAAAAAAATAGAGCTTCTCTAGTAACTTTTGTTAGAGTTGTTCCCATGTACGAATTGATCTCGCCGAAAGACTCATTAGCCAGTGTTTGGCATGATCATACAGGCTTTAAGTTGGAGGGCTGCCTCGTCCTCACGATCGGTCTTCATCATAGCGATCATCACCAATAATTCCTGAATGTGTTGTACTATAGGTTCTCGCTGCTCATTCCATGAAAAGTTTAATTATTGACATTCATCTTTGCAAACCACTATCGAAAGATCATTTGGTGCTTTGAAAAATATGTGGAAGATTCTTAAAAGCATGCCTCAAACAG
>JAWWMW010001932.1:47809-63137 GCA_035048345.1 Echeveria elegans
ATAGATATAAAAGAATACCACCATCAATCATTTACCAACCACTCATTTTTCCTCACTAATTTCTTTATTTTTCTCACTAAAGACCCCATTGCAATAAGACTTTGACAAAAATGCTCCTCCCCACCCTCCTTATTTACATTACATGTGATCCATCACTGTTCATCCATATTTGACTGTATTTGACCGTATTTGACCAACTGATCGTATTTGGCTGTATTTGACCGTATTTGAAAATTATAAAATTTTAAAATTAAGAATTTTAAAAAATTATAATATTAAGAATTTAAAATTTAAAATTTATAAATTATAAATTATAAATGGAGCGAAAAACGTTGTAAAACTTAATTAAATCGAACGAAGACATCGAAAAATTCCCGTCGGGACGACGGGAGTGCAACTAGTAGCGCCATATACCAATTTAAAAGTATTTCATTCCCACACGCCACAATAAAACATTTCAATCATGTTTTGCTAAACTACGTAATCAATTATCAACGACACAAAAATTAAGCCACATGGATTGCTGCAACAATGCATGTTTATGGAATCAATCCTTTGATAGATACTAATACAAAGGTAAAGCATTTGTAACAATAGATTAAGGCTAGACAGCGCCTCGATTAATGTTCACAAATTGCGTAATTAGTAAGACAATGGATGTCACGACGGTCCATAGGGAAGAACTAATTAAATCTACCATATGAGTTGAGTACTAGCTAAGGGTCTATTCAATTAATTCAAATGTTTTTATGAGTCAATTTTGTGCGCATTAGAAGGGGGTCTCACGTGATGGTCTTGTTCATGTCTTTGTAGATCTCATCACATGTTGATGTTGCTACTACAACTTGTTCTCAACATCCAAATCTAATCTTTATCAAGTCTCTCCTTTTTTTTTGTTCATATCTTCATTTCATTTGCTTCACATGATTTCAAAGGCCAAAAACTACCTAAGTTGAAATGAGATTGAGATGTGAAATAATCATATGTTAATTGCACCAATCCAAGACACTATCTCATTTCACAATTATTATTATTTTCACCTGTGAGTTACACCGGGTAATACATATTAATTAAAAAAAAATCATAGTATATTTCAAATCAAGCACATATCACATACGATAACAACTCTTTGAAAACTTTCTCACTGTCTCACAATTTTGATCGGAGTATAACTATTTAATCTATACAATAGCCTTTCGGAACGATTTATAGCCCGGTGAGAATAGTGTGACGCTGAGAACATGGTTTAGGAATTTTAACTTCAATTAGTACTCTATAGAATAAAAAAAATACCCTAATGAATTATATGTTGAGGTTCCCAAAATTGTAATGTCATTTCTCATAGTCTCTATAAACTTTAACTTATAATAATTCACCAGAACGAGTTATATTAATTCATAAGTTTGATTTTGACTGGTTCACCAAGTCTGAAGTTCTGAGCAAATATACCATTAATACAAGAATCTAGTATGTGGTAATGATGTCATCGTGGTCGCATAAAAACAATATGGTGACAATGCCAGAGGAGTATGCATGTTAAGTGAAACAGCAAATAAGTCAAAAAGAGGATCCAACATTAATATACTAAAATTAAAACAGTCGCATTCAGGCTGTCCAACCAATTATCTCCAATATTTATTCCTGATTTTTTTTTCGATAATAAAATATGAAGAACAATCCAACGAACAAGAAGATGTAGTTTTAGCAAACCTCAATTTCGCTGTCCCCGTTTTGTCCAAGCACACAAAACCTAACCATGTTACTCAATACTGTCCAAAACTAGAAACATGGAATATGAGAATTGAAAATCAAGTTATGTCTCACTTAAAATTGAATCAATAATAATTATTTTCAAATATCAAACTTTAAAATTTACAAAAATATGTTACATTTTACATATGTTAAAATATTTCTAGATAGCCACATACAGAAATACAAAATGAGAAAGCGAGATTATATAGGTAAGTTTTATTACTATTTAGGGGAGATAATTCCTAATATTACGGGTTCATCCACCCGAATCCTACAAAATTCATATTAATTTTCAATTAAAATACTAGTAATTGTGTTATTGGGATTGCGTTCAAGTAAAACATTAGAATTTGTCATCCATTGTAATTAAAAAAAAAGTAAAACATTAGAATTTACGTGACAACGTATGAGATACTTTCAACGATTGAATTTCAAAAAATCTAATGGATGAGTTTTTTTTTTTTCTATTAAAAAAGTTGTCAAAATTCAACCATCTCGTATTTTTTGTGTGAACTATTTAATCATAAATGTTCGATCAATCAAAATTAACGGTTCCGATTTTATCCTTAGCTTTTGTAAAATATTTTATCTCACCTGATCCCAACGCATGTTATTGCGTGAGTAATGTGTATCGTCGTCAACATCTTATTTTTATTATACACTTGGAAAAAATACCTCAAATTTTGGATAACTTTATTGTAATGAACCAAAAACTATGCAATTTTATCAGCTTAATAGTTCGTCGTTTCATATTAACACATATTGGGTTTAACTAAAACAAAATAAAGTTTTTTTATGAATCGTTAATTTCACATTGTTAAATCAGTTCTAATTTTATGATTCGGTCTACTTTCTCTGTTCTATTTTATAGTGCTTATCTGATTTTGGATACAAAATTTAAGATTTTTTTTTTATATAATTTAGAAATAGTAGGAGAATAAGTAAAAAATAAATAGATGGGAGAGAACATAAATGTGTAGGTATAAAATATTTTACTTTAAAAAATGTAAATTATATTTTGAAATGCTTAAAAAAATGAAGTAATTATATAGGAGGTGGCGTGGGACCACATTATAAGTGGGCCCCGTACAAAAAATAAAAAAGAATGGCCCATTCTTCCCTCCGAACGTTTAAAACCATCTCTTTGTTAGTCTCAATTCTGCAACCACCGTTTTAGCTTTACTTTCTCTCTACTTCACCGGCAGATTTCCGGCCGCCAATTCGGCGCTTGTCTCAACTACTGTACGGATGTGGTTGTGAGCGAGATGGATTGTGCAATGGCCAAGGCTGTGTCAGTCTGATTTTTCGGATTTGACGGCGTTAGATGTCGATTTGATCTCGCTGGCGTGCTAGGCGAGCAATGTCGGCCTCGAGGAGGAACTCGACGAGTCCAGCGGGAGAATCGAATCGGGAGATGAAGGTTAGGGTTATTTCTTGTCTGAATCGGTTGTCAGATCGGGACACGTTAACGGCGGCGACGAACGAGCTTGAGGCTATTGCGAGGGGGTTAAGCCAGGAATCGTTCGGGACTTTTCTTTCTTGTATACATGCGACGGACTCGGGAGAGAAGTCGTTGGTGAGGAGACAGTGTGTGAGGGTTTTAGGGCTGTTGGCGGAGGGGCATGGGGAAGATTTAGCGCCGCATCTGGGGAAGATGTTGGCTACGGTTATTCGTCGGCTGAAGGATACTGATTCTGCTGTTAGATCGGCGTGTGTTGAGGCGGTGGTTCTGATGGCGTCTCGAATCACGAAGCCACACTTTGGCGTGTTTTTTAAGTCGTTTATGGATGTTATTACTGTTGAGCAAGATTATAACTCGCAGATTGGGTCTGCCTTGTGTTTGGCTGCTGCAATTGAGGCGTCACCTGATGCGGAACCGGAGAATTTAGCTAAAGCTGTTCCGAAGCTGTTGAAATTGGCTAAGAGCGATTGTTTCAAGGCGAAGCCAGCCCTCATTTCCTTGTTGGGAAGCATTTTGGGAGCAGGTGGATGCTCCAAAGGGGAAGTTTTGGATAATGTGGTTTCACGTGCTGTTGAACTTTTGAGCAGTGAGGATTGGGCGGCAAGGAAAGCGGCGGTTGAAGTGCTGGAGAGACTGGTGGTTGCTGACAGGGAAATGGCGGTGGAATACAAGAAGATTTGTCTTGCAACTTTGGAGAGTCGAAGGTTTGATAAGGTAAAAATTCAATACTTGGCATGACTTTTCTTTTGTATGCTGAAAGTCTTGTGAAAATTTCAGTATTTTTTATTCCTCTTTTGCCTGGGACCACTGGGTTTGTTTTCCGGGATTACTTGAGCTTTCTGTGAAAGGGAAGGTATTCAATGAAGCCATCCATATCAGCATGTTGCATCATGTTAGATATGTTGTTATCCTTTGTGTAGAGTTTAGCTGTCTCAACTTGGTTTCGGTGGTTACAATGGATTCCTGAACATATAGGGTTTGTTTTTGCTTGTAGGTTAAGGTTGTTCGAGATGCTATGAATCAAACATTGAATTTGTGGAAGGCAATTGGCATCGATGGCGCAGAACTTTCACCATCATCAGAAACTCATTCTCAATCTTCATCCAGAGGTACTAAACTGTTCTCTTGGATTACACATCATATTTGGCGCTTAATAAACTCATAGCCACACAGCTTCTGAAGTTCCACAAATAGTATTGATTATTGTTAATTTAGATTAATTTATATATGTACCTTATAAGCTCGTTGAGAACTTCCATTGGAACCCCATTTTGACCAATTTCATACTTCTTGGTGCCTGCCTCAACCAAAAACCTTTTTGTCGGTTAGTCGTGGCTTTTAATGAAAATTTGTTCTCTCTTATGAGCGTGCTGAATCATATCCCAAAACAAGTTTTAAGTTTTAACTATCATTGGCTAAGCGCTTACAATGCTTCTTCCCCATTTGCAATTGAATAATCAACAACATGCTCATACTATGCTGTCGACTGTTTTGCCAACTAAGAGATGTAACATTGACTTTAATGGATACAAGTGTATTATAAAGATTATCTTTGGATTTTATGTTTTAATGTTCTCTTAGGAGCATTTTCAAATATTGGCTGCAGTTGTCGATGTTACTTGCCAGCTGTGAAGTTCTCACATTGCTACTTATTTATTAAAATCTTGTGGATTGACGCAGATACTGCTAGTTCTGGATGCTCTCCTTTAAAGTCACCTTCGATAAGCTCGCTGGATGCTAGGAGTAACCCTCAATCCAAAAAATCAGTTCTGCCTAGATCACCTGCATCCAGTAAGTCTTCGCGAGAAAGAACAGAGAAACCAAGTCCTTTGAGGAAATCTGGTGGGAATTCAAGCATATTGGTGCAACCTATGTCCAATGGTCATTCTCACTGGAAAATGGAGGTTGCCGTTCCTAAAACTGAAACCCCGGAAGTTGTGCAGGATGATAAACTTGAAGAAGTTAAGTCCGAATTGGTTAAGCAAGTAGGAAATGAAGAAAAAGTCGAGTCTAGGTTAGAATCTAAATGCACGCTCCTCAGTGGTTCAGTCAAAATGGATGAAGTGAAGAAACATGGGGGTTTGAAGGCAGGATCTCGTGTGTTTCTAGTGCACGAGGATACTAATTCTGAGCAGACTTTTGCCGAGAACATTTCATCTGCGGACACATGTGTAGATAATGAGATAGAGGGTCTCTCTATTGTTCAGCAGCAATTGCTCCACATTGAGAATCAGCAATCAAATTTACTAGAACTTCTAGAGGTATGTTCTTTCTGGTACAAAACCATTTACCTCTGCCGGTTCTTCTTATTGGAACTCTACCTGATTAGTTTCTATTATGCAGAGGTTTATGGGTACCTCCCAAAATGGAATGAGTGCATTGGAGTCGCGTGTACGGGGCCTTGAGATAGCTCTAGATGAGATATCACATGACCTAGCCATGTCAAGTGGAAGAATGTCTAGTTCTGAGTCATGTTGCAAACTACCAGGCACCGAGTTTCTGAGTCCAAAGTTCTGGAGGAGGTCAGAAGGCAAAATTATAAATTCAAGAATGAGCTCCCCTGATAGTAAGAGGTCACCTACATCCAGGCATATTCCTTTCAAGGATGGAAGCACAGAAACACAAAAGCTTTACCTCGATCATAGGTTTCAACCTCAAGATATTCGAGGTAACTTGTGGGGTATCAATGATTTCTTGCGTCGGGATCAGAACTTTAACCATGGTGCACAGAGAGTACAGACTCCTAATATCAGGAAGTTCAATGGGTCTTCTAATGGTAGTTGTGGATCCCCTTTACATACCTAACCAGCAGGTAACTGTTACCACCATTGAAGCGTGATTTTCGGGGTTTTTTTTTCTCGTTCATATAAAAAAGACTTTATGCGTGGTACTTAGAGAAGGAACACATGAATTAAGTACCTGCATTAAGTCTATGTCCCAGCCTTAAATAATTCCGTTCACTTGCTCATCGCTACTGTTGTTTGTTTCCTCTGCTTCATGTAGGCATACATCTAGAAACATGAATTACATTTTAATCTTACAAGTAGATATCAGATGCAGAAACATCCAGATTGTGTGATCATTGCTTCTCTTTTTATTTGGCCATGTTTAAAAAAATACCTGAAGCTAACTATCCTCACTGAACATTTGGCAGATTCTTTTAATTTGGAGGAAATGAAGCTGCCAAATGAATGGATAGCAGCCAGAAAAATTTAATGCTTATGGGCAGTGGGGCTGTCACTGCTGGTCAAAATTTGCTGCGGAATTCGAAAAGAGCCAGTCAATGAGGCAGTAATCTTTGGGGCATGTCCCTCTAAAATTTCAAACAACAGATGTCATATATTCTGATCAGAACATTCAGTCACTGACTTGTGCTTAGCTGTTCAGCTTAAGGTTATGTTAGAAACTGAACCAAAAATTATAACTGTCTGCTGTGTTCTATGGAATGCTGTGAGTTATATAATGTGCCACAGACTTCTGTTTATTAGTAATACGTATACAATAAAAGTTAACTAGAGCAGGGAACAAAGAAACACCCTTGTCACTGTTGCTTCCTCGTTCGTTTTCCATTAAAAGGTTACAATACAAAAGCCTCACAGTCAGCTTTTCAATGAAGTAAATTCGAAGAAAACAGGAATACAAGAGTTGCAAAGGACAGATAATCTAGTAATAACTACAAAACACAAAGAATGGGCATGAGATCTTCGATGCCAGTTTATCAACGCCGAAAGAAAGAGAAAGCTCCCCTTCTTAGGATACATCTACAACGGTGGCACAACAAGGGGAGTAGTAACACAAACCGGATAAGAACTGTAGGGATGAGAATTCATAGAAAGTAGTTTGTAACAGCAGTTTATAGAAAATAATCAGGAGTCTTGCGTGTAGCATCAGGCTCAATTTGACGGGGTGCAGGGTCAAATTGTAGAAAGTTCTGTTCCATGTTGTCGCCTATCTCTAAGATGGCAGCCATGTTTCCACATCGGTAGCAGTAGTTCGGGGCGCTAAAGACTGTCACTACATTCTTTTCCTGCAAATGGTTGTCAATATAACATATATACTTCAGTTTTATGAAACCATACGTATTTCAACATGGATGTCTGGATGTTTCAGCATAGACCAACCTGACACCAGTTGTAACCTTCCATGACAAGCTGATGTGCTCTTGAGATGAGCGAGAGTCCATTGGTATGGTTAAAGTGAGCAGCTATGTCTTGGCCAAATGTATACCCAGCTCCACGAGGCGAAATTCCCCAACCACAACGATCGTCTGGGTCAGACCACAACAGATCACACATCGGTCCTTCATGTGGAACCTAATTATTATTATTAAGAAGACAATTCAACAACTTTGATTTGTTGTACGCAGAATAGAATTTTCAGCCAAACAAAAAACAGTCGAGTTTGTAAATCAGTACCTCTTGTATGCGGTCCAAGGAACGTATGTTATCCAATGTGTCCAATGATGGTGACAGTCCTCCATGCAAACAGAAAATCTACAGTCAAAAGGTATCAATGGATGTTAGATTCTGCAGCAAGATATTCCAGTATTCATATGTAACTGTGAAAGTCGGACCTCCCTTTCGATTAAGGCGGTGAGAGGTAAATAATCAAACAGATCTGTAAAATACTTCCAAACGTTGGCATTCCCATATTTCCTTAAGCATTCATCATAAAAACCATAACTGAAAAGGTCAAAAAAAATGTTATTAAACGGTTTGCTGACATCTATGATAACGTGAGCTGTATTGCTACAAAGTCAACATAATTATATGAAGTCACGAATTGAACTTATCAGCATTGATGTTAGTGTGTCTAAAACATGATGGAAATTATAAATAACTGCCATACATATATCATATATGATACATAAATCTAAGTGACCCTCCAGGATCATTAATAATAATTTTATCAAAGACTCATTGCATTCATGCTTCGACAATTCTAATACGTGCTAGCAAGTGAATATTTCAACGGGGGGATGCAACAGGCCTAGCGCTGAAGGGATGAATTGAAAAGAAAAGACAGAAATACAGATAATCTCAAGCATTATATTATGAAATATACTGATGTGTTAGAAAAGAAAACTGTCCAACTTACACTTGAGTGATTTGCCGACTCTCGTGATTCCCTCTTAAGATTGTAATTCTATCACGGTAACGAACTTTCAGTGCCACAAGAAGTGTGACAGTCTCCACTGAGTAGTATCCTCGATCTGCACTCATAAGGTTGTAGTTGTTATTCAAACAGCTCACCAGGAGAAACCATAATACACCCAGAAGGGAAAAAGTGACAAATATATTTGCCTTCGCATATAGCACGACGAAGCACAGAAAGCCAAAGGCAAAATATAACTCAGCACACTGAAATCTAAACATATTAGGATACAACTTACAAAGAGCAGCCGGGTATAGTCCTGCACTGGTACCTCTTATGTAAAAAATAAATATAAAAAACCAATTGCCGAAATCGAAGCAAGAGAGATCAAACATCAAACATCAATAATCAAAACTATAACAACACATACCAAAATTATTATCTAGAACAACATAAATGAAACTTCAGCACCAAAGTCAACCGAAGCAAATTGCAGTTCCTTCCCATAGCTTTTGACATGATGTCTATGGCCATCAATCTTTCCCTTAACTTTTGCACTATAAAACCAAGCACAACACCTCAAACGACACATAAAAACACATTCATCTACACAACACAAACTTACGGAAGCAACTAAACTCAAACAACCGAAAACTCACCAACATAATCTCCCATAAAGAGATAATTAGTATCAGGCGCATTCCCACCAATCTTAAATAACTCAATCAGGTCATAGAATTGTCCATGAATATCACCACACACCGTGACCGGACACTTCACAGGCTGCACGTTCCCCTCCTCCACCAAAATCGCCCGCGCCTGCTCACACAGCGTCTTCACATCCGCATCCGACAGCGGCTTGCATTCCATCAGCTGCTCAATCTGACGGTCCAGATCCGCGTGAGACGGCATCTTCGCTTTTCAATCAAATCCCACCAAACCCGTTGTTCTTCAAATCAATCAAAGAACCCTACTTTATCGCGAAATCGGCCGACCCAGATCGGGAATTAGTGAGATCTGGGAGCGGCATGTCGTTCTGTGTAGATCGGTTTCAGATTCGTCTTCATAAAAATCAAAATTGGCTTTAGATTTCGGATTTGGAGATGTTAAAAAGATTGGATTTTGATGCAGATGGTGAGAAATTTTGCAGCAGTGCAGATTTCGGAAGATGAATTTTTTTTCCCTTTTTTTTTTTACAATCAGTAATATGAAACTGAAATCCAAATGAAATGCGAAAGAGAGAGAGAGAAACATGAAGCCGATTTGTCTGGTCATGGTGGCTGGCTGACTATGGTCAAAACCGAATGACGTGCTGGCACGTGGTAGGACGGATACTCTTCTAATCTTTGTTTGGTGTTCTGTTCTGGTTGAGAATGTTTGATTCGTGTTTTCCAGATCAAATATTTGCTCCACCAGAAAATAATCAAAACTCTTTACCATCGTCGATATTGTCCGTCGCTAAACAGCTTTAAGACAAATGATCTCGTCCTCCTAAACCAATTTGAAATTAAGTTGTTAATATTTCATGTTTTTGTAATTACTTTTTGTGTTCATCATCTCTTCTCAAGAGAAAATATCCAAACAAAACAGTCAAAAATGCAAATTCGAAGTTCCGGCAGATGGCCGGAGCTTCGACTCTCTCGCCGCCGCCGCCTCACACCTTCACCATCACCGTCCGCACTAACTGCCTCTACCTTCCTCCGGCGCTGTTCGATTCCATACTATCGCAACTCCACTCGCTTCAAAAGCCCTAGACTCGCCGCTCGCCGTGCCAAGGTTCGTCTCGCCTGCTTAAACTCAGTATCGTAGCATCCGATTGATTGTTTGAATTCTCTTTCTTTAGCGATAGTTTTTGATATTGTTTAGCTTGGCAATTTTTTTTTGAAGCTGAATGGATCGATGAGTGAAGGACCTGATGAAATGGAGGAGTCATTTTTAGGAGGAGATGTGTTGATAGATGAGGAGAGCGATGACGAGGATGAGGCGGAGAGTAGCGTTGATTTGTTGTTTAGGTTTTTCCAAAGTATGTTTAAGAAAGTTTCCAAGAGAGCTAAGAAGGCCTCCAGGTCTGTGCTGCCTGGAATCATTTCGCCTCAGCTGGTCAGTTTTTTTCTTTCTTTCTGGCTTTATTTTCTGCATTGAATTTTGTTTTGATCTTTTTCCTTTTCTTTCTTTTTTAATTTTGAACTGGCATGGTGAAATGCACAGATGAGCTGTTATACACACGGCTGTGTTACTTGTTGCTTAGGTAGTCCAGTTGAGTGTATTGAAGAAGACGTATTGAGACAGATATTATTCGGGTAAGGGTAACCATGACATGGATGGTAGTTGTAAAGTGGCATGGCGAGCAGGTTGTTGAATGTGTCTTCTGGGTGATGGCATTTATGTGGTGGCATGTCTGTAAGTGACAACTGTTCCAGTCTGAAATAGTGAAATATATGTATATGGGAAGGATTAGGTGGATGGAGCTTTGTTGGATTTGGTACTTATTATCAGTGGAATGAGTATGAAATCTTTTTGTTTTGTTTTTAATATGTGGAATGGGGTTGATTGACGAAGGAACTCGACGCTCATGTTTGGGGTGGTGTCTGTATTTTTGAAATAGATGCATAAAAGCACTTGCCAGTATAATAATATATTGAAATTAGATTTTGCACTCATGTGTCCCTGGTTCTTTGGATATGTGTTTCCTGGCCCATCTGCTTTAATTTTGAGTAGTTTGATTTCAATGGCAATGTTGGTTTCAGGTGTCATTTGCTGTTGATGGGATTCTTCTACTGGCCTCACTTTCTATTGTTAAGGCACTTCTGGAGGTATCAATATGCGTCATTCAATTTTTAGTTTTGATGGATTTGGCTCCGCATTTTTCTATCATCATAGGATGTGTTTGTCTCTCCTGATAATTCAAAAGTTTCCACTGTGTTAACTTAAACCTCTTACTTTCGCTGTATGCTCATCACAACAAAATTAAAAAGTAGGCAAACATATTTAAAATCTGTTGGCATCACTACATATTTTCAGATCCTAGTATTCTACTCAAAGTTGGGTGTTACACAAATAGAAAGCCAGGCATCGTCAGACAGTACCGCAACACATTTTGACAGGCACAAAGTTGAGTGTTGAAACATTGATTACATAGGATTAAACATATTGTGTTATTGAATTGCAGGTGGTATGCACTCTTGGGGGGACTGTGTTTGTTGTCATCCTTCTTCTACGCGTCATCTGGGCAGCTGTTGCCTATTTCCAGTCCAACAGCACAACTTATAACCAAGGTGGAAGCTCATACGGAATGACTTAAGACCGCACCTGTTCTCCACCACTACAGTCCAGCACCCAAGCACGTCAATAACTCTCCACTGCATTCACTTAGTTTATGTCAGTCACGAATCTGTAAGTGGAGCTGACATCACAGGAATCAATCAAACTGTACTAGTATAGTAGTACAAATGCATGTTGTACTTTATTTTTCTACAAAAATGGTTACTGTAATCAGTCTATCGTATACTTAATTATTGCTTTTGAAATATGAAAAACTAAGGATTCAAAGGACCATTTTCTAGTGGGCTAACCTGTTTCGGATACCCAGTTGTCTCACACAATGCAGATTATAAAAGTTCCTTGCTGAGCCGCGACATCCTGAGTCCGGATTGGCGGGAAAATGTAGCTTCTCAAAATGTCCAGATTCAAGCTTCAGCTTTGAGCACTTATCAGTGTAGAAGAAGTTTATGAAATCCAAGTAAGCCTTTATTTTACGCTTCGACTCGTAGTGCAAATCATCAAGCTAGTGTTGCAGGAAAGAGAGCCCCAGCCACCCAAAAGTTGTTTCGAACTACATTCAATTTTATATGAAAACGAGTTGAGATGGATTTTCCTAGGTGAAAATACTGCATCGCGTGAGAGTGAACAGCTGCAAGGAGCTTTTAACAAAAGGTTTCAACTCCAGGGAGTGTTTGCTTGATGCCAATGAGGTATGTGTGCTTTGGTGAACTTTTTACACAAGTTGATACAGGTTCAACGGTTTGGGACTCCTATGTGATGCTGGGATTGACTTCATGAGAGTGATACTCCGCAGGAATGTCATAGTTGACATATATAATGATAATATGGGAAAGATGGACTACCAAGTAAAGCAATGTTTGTTATGTTGAGCGAGGTTGCAGTTGGAATTTGTACTGGCATGCTAATTGCCATATGCTGTCTTTAGTTTTTCTTTTTCGTTTTAAAACTCAATACGTACTATCATTTGATCTGATAGCCAAGGAAACCCCCTGTGTCCAGCAAGCAGTTGATGAGCGCAAGCGAATGTGTCTGAGAAAGAAAGATTGCTTGGATCCTGGATTCAAAATAGTCAACCTTCACTAACAGAACCACAGAGAAACCAGGTAAATATGAACTCGGTCATCTCCTCATTTTAATCTGTTCCTAGTCAATATCTAGTTGAAGTATTCTTAGTTAGGATGTTCTAAGCTTTCTCAGTTTTTCGTGTACCGTGCACCATAAATTTGCATGTTCATATAATCGGATACCTCTTGGTTCCTTCTAGAGGAGTATTCTAAATGTCCATTTGGGATATCAGGATATCAGGCCAGCAGCATTACTGTTAATCAATATGACTAAATTGCTGGCTTGACAATGACCAGCTACATGACCAACTTGCTCATCATAGTGTTAATTTTGAACAGCTTGCTGTGCTTATAAATGTGTCCCCATTAGCGGCCAGTAATCAAGCCATGCAATTTGTCTCCGTTCCAATTTGGTATTCTCAGTGATAACATGATGCTGACTCAATGTTTAAACATGCAGGCTTCCCTGACTTTGAGATTTTGAGATGGAATTTAACTCTCATATATATCCTTAATTATTTTTCAAAAATCTGTCACGGTTGTCACTTACTGATTTTAATCATCGCTGAATCTATTCTTTGCAGTACAAATTTGAGAGATAGGGAACAGGACAGAAATACTAATATGATATAAGAGTTCGGTTCCGATAAGAATTCAAATTAATGTGATGACATAACTTTTATATTCACGGAGGGTTGGATCTTTTATGTTCAGAATCATTATAAACACAAATCACTTTTATATTAAAATCAAATTATGATGAAGATTGACAATATTGTATTCATTTCCACTTCATAAGTGAATTGTACATGTCATTAATGTACACATGTTCTACATTAATTTAAATTTTCATTTCATACAAAGTCTTTACGGTTAAACAGAGCAGGATAAAGACTTTGGTTCAGAGATACTCTTCTTCTCAAATATTTATTCAGATATACTCTCCGTTTCGATGTGGAAAAAGCGAGAAAAAGAATATTCAAAGAAAAATAATTCTCACATGAGAAAGTTAGAGAAAATTTTGACATTATTTTGTTTGTTTTTTTCATATTTTATCAATACAATCAATCATACATGTTCATTTTCCTCTCCATCTTTTGCTCAACTTTTTCTCACATCCAAACGTAGCATAAAAGTTCATTTTCCATTATTTAGGGCAGCGCCTTTTCTTTATCAAGGGACCTTCTTTATAAGTAGGGCATAGAAGCCACTGATTCAGAGTGCTTCATAAGGCAGTGTCTTATGCCAAAATCATTTCCATCTGTCCCCTGCCAAACTTGGGGACCCAAATGTAAGTCCATATATTACGACTAGCTAGTAAGGCCCCAAAAAGAGTTCCTCTTAATGTTTTCTAATCATAAAATGTACTTTTGAATATTTGTTCTTGTTTTCGATTCAAATCATATTGAATGAATTCACAGCACAAATAGGCCGAGTTCTTAAGTTAACATAGTTAGCTTCTTCACATATACTCCCTCTGTCCTCTTTTGTTTTTCCTGCTTTCCTTTTTGGTCATCCCCTTATGTTCTTCATGTTTCCTTTTATAGTAATTATTTCTCATATTTTTTATCTCAATATACTCTCTTTCTTACTTTATTACTATTCATTTTTTTACTTTTACATTATTATATCACTCACATAATCATTTTTTCCTCTCAATACACTCTCTTTCCTACTTTATTACTATTCACTTTCCTATTTTTTCTCTCACACTCTCTCACACTCACAACACCTCTCTCACACTCTCTCACACTCACAATACTCACAACACTCTCTCACACTCACAACACTCACTCACTCACAACACCTTAATCATATATTAAAAACCGTGCCCAAGTCCCAAATGTACAGAACAAAATAGGACGAAAGGAGTGCATTTATAGGCCAAACGCCCAATTCACATAGACATTATACATTGAATAAAGTTTCATCATATGTAAAAGAGGACGCTACAAACTGTGCGTAAACCGTATACATATTTATAAGCCAAGCGCCCAATTTGTACCGGTACATTTATAAGTTTTTCAATAGCTAGTGTGTCATCGCATTTGCCTATCCTCTGAATATTCCATCAAGAATTTTTCCGCAAAAGGTTTCTCCATACAGAAATCACCACATAAGGTATTTTTGTGGTTCAACTTCAACATGATATCTCGATCCTTTTGTATATGTAATACATAATTTTAAAGTTATTGCAAATTTTGAAAATCAGTAACATTATGCACAAGAAATCTGACACTGAACAACACTTTATTACGTCAACTCCTAGACTATCAGTGAATCTCTCTTGACAGTGGAGTAGGGGTGGTAGCTTATCAATTACACTCTTGATCTAAGTATCAATATGGCACGAGTTTGAATCGCTCTTAACGTTCGTTTGAGTCTGGGATTGTCCAGACGTTGATGATGTATGAATATATTTTTTAAACTCTTTCTTGACAAATTTATATTTACATGGAAAAAAAGAAAAGAAAGTATGCTTTGCTGACTCGGATACATAAAATCGATTGAATAAAAAATACATAAATTTGATTGAGAATCGTTTGACCAAAATGGCTGCTTACAAAATGATTTGTTACCTTACCCCAATTGGTTCGGATTCCTTGATTAGTATTTATGAGCCAATAACAGTAAGCACATTCATTCAATTTCAGTGTCTAATCTAATTGGATAA
>JAWWMW010001932.1:63237-73951 GCA_035048345.1 Echeveria elegans
ATTAAACTACTAACTAAGTGTCTCAGGATAACTAAGACAAGAAGGTTCCTCAAGGAAGGTAGTCTATACAATTTCACTGAGAACATTTCATCTGTGGATGCATGCGGAGATAATGAGATAGAGGGTCTCTCTGTTGTCCAATAGCAATCGCTCCACATTGAGAATCAGCAATCAAATTTACTAGACCTTCTATAGGTATGTTCTTTCTGGTACAAAACTAGTATGCACTATTTGCATCTATTGGTTCTTTATAGTGGAACTCTAACTGATTAGTTTCTTTCATGCAGAGGTTTATGGGTAGCTCCCAAAATGAAATGAGTGCACTAGAGTCGCGTGTACATGGCCTGGAGGTAGCACTAGATGAGATATCACATGACCTAGCTATGTTTAGTGAAAGAATGTCTAGTTCTGAGTCATGTTGCCAACTACCGGGCACGGAATTTCTGAATCCCAAGATCTGGAGGAGGTCAGAAGGCAAAATTATAAATTCAAGGATGAGTTCCCCTGATACTATGAGGTCACCTGCTTCCAGGCATATTCCTTTCAAGGATGGAAACACAGAAACACCAAACCGTTTACCTCGATCAGAGGTTTCAACCGCAGAACCATCAAGGTAACTCATGGGGTATCAATGAATTCTCACGCCGAGATCAGAATGTTGACCAAGGTGCACAGAGAGTGCATACTCCTAAAACCAGGAAGTTCAATGGGTCTTCTAAAGGTTAGCTGTGGATCCCATTACCTAACCAGCAGGTAACCATAAAAATCGTTTAGTGCTTGATTTCGGTTTTCGTTTCTTTTTTTCTTTTCATTCATATAAAAATCTTCCCGGGCTACATTGGGAAGGAACGCTTGTGTATTTAGTACCTGCATTAAGTTTTAAGTCCCAGCCTTAGTTAAAATTAAGTTTGGTTACACTCTTGTTCGCTACTTGTTAGTTTCCTCTGCACAATGCAGGTATACATCTAGAAGCATGAAATGCTTTCAAGTAGATATGAGGTATAGAACATCCTGACTGTGTGACTGTTGCATTGCATGTCTATATCTAATTTATAAATACCTGAAGCTCTTGGGGTACATACTAACAATCCTCTCTGAACATTTAGCAAATTATTTAACAAGGAAATGAAACTGCCAAATGAATGAGTAGCAGGCTAGCAGTCAGAGAGACTTTGTGCTTTATGGGCTGCCGTTGCTGGTCAAAATCTGCTGCAGAAGTGGCAAACAGCCAGTCAGCGTGGCAGTAATCTTAGGGACATGTCCCTTTAAAATTTCAAACAACACATGAAATATATATTATGATCGGAGCATCCAGTCTTTGACTTGTGCTTCACCTGTTCAGCAAAAGCTTATGGCAGAAACTGAACCAAAATTATTACTCAATGTTGTCTTCCATGGAGTGTTACGATTTATGATGTGCCAGAGACTTCTGGATGGTGGTATCCTGCCACTGCTGTCTTTGTTTTCCTAACAGGTTGCTGCACTGCATCAATTCATTTCAATATCGAATTATGGCAAATGTAGAGTCGGAACATTTTTGTAAGTTAAAAAACAAGAACACATAGAAACACACCCTTTTCATTCCCGCTTCCTTTGTTTTCCATGAAAAGGTTTTAATACAGAAGGCTCGAAGTCAGTTTCTCTATGAGGTAAATTTCCAGACAACAGGAATACAAGAGGTGCATAGGACAGACAATCCAGTAGTAACTACAAAACACAAAGAATGGGCATGCAATTGTCAATGCCAATTTAACAACAAAGAAAGAGAAAGCTCCCCTTCTTAGGATACATCTACAAGGACGGCACAACAAGGGGAGTAGTAACACACAATGGATAAGGACTGTAGGGGGGAATTCTTCGTAGGATGTAGTTTGTAACAGCAGTTTATAGAAAATAATCAGGAGTTTTGCGTGTAGCATCAGGCTCAATCTGACGGGGAGCAGGATCAAATTGTAGAAAGTTTTGTTCCATTTTGTCGCCTATCTCTAGGATGGCAGCCATGTTTCCACATCGGTAGCAGTAGTTCGGGGCGCTAAAGACTGTCACTACGTTTTTCTCCTGCAAATAGTTGTCAATATATATGATTCAGTTTTCTTTAAATTATTCATATTTCAAAATGGATGGCTGGAAGTTTGAGCATTGACCGACCTGACACCAGTTGTAACCTTCCATGACAAGCTGATGCGCTCTTGAGATGAGAGAGAGTCCATTGGTATGATTAAAGTGAGCAGCTATGTCTTGGCCAAATGTATACCCAGCTCCACGAGGTGAAATTCCCCAACCACAACGATCGTCTGGGTCAGACCACAAAAGATCACACATCGGTCCTTCATGTGGTACCTAAAAATATCAAGAAGAGGATTCAACAACATTGATTTGTTGTACTTAGAATAGAATTTACAGCAAAAAATTTTAAAAAAATAACAAAACAACAGTTCGAGTCTACAAAAAATCAGCACCTCTTGTATGCGGTCCAAGGAACGTATGTTATCCAATGTGTCCAATGATGGTGACAGCCCTCCATGCAAACAGAAAATCTACATTTAAAGGGTATCTATGGATATTAGACTCTTCAGCGAGATATTCCATGAATTACTTTATTAATATGTAACCGTGAAAGTCGGACCTGGCTTTCGATCAGGGCGGTGAGAGGTAAATAATCAAACAGGTCGGTAAAATACTTCCAGACATTGGCATTCCCATATTTCCTTAAGCATTCATCATAAAAACCATAACTGAAAGGATAAGGAACCGTTATAAAATGGTGTACAGAAATCATAACAAGCTGTGACAACATGAGCTGAAATGTTACAAAATCAACATAATTACTTCAACTTAAGATGTGAGCTTTTTAGCATTCACTTTAAATGATGGAAATTATAAACAATTCCCATACATGTATCATATATGATAAATAAGTCTAAGTGACCCCCCGGAGATCATTAATAATAATTTTATCAAAGACTCGTTGCATCCACACTTTGACAATTCTAATACGTGCTAGCAAGTGAATGTTTCAATGGGGGATGCAAGAGGTCAAGCCTTGCAGAGTTCAATAGAAAAGCGAATACAAAAATACAGATACTAATTATTTTCATTACTTCCTACATCAGGGGATAAAGCCTTGTAATAAGAATTAAATTATGAATTATACTGATATATTAGAAACGAAAATGGTCCATCTTACACTTGAGTGATTTGCCGACTCTCGTGATTCCCTCTTAAGATTGTAATTCTATCACGATAACGAACTTTCAATGCCACAAGAAGAGTGACAGTCTCCACTGAGTAGTATCCACGATCTGCACTCAGAAGGTTGCGATTGTTATCCAAACAGCTTACCAGGAGAAAACAATAATACACCCCGAAGGAAGAAAAAAAGTGACAAATAACTTTGAATTCACATATAGCACGACGAAGCACAGAAAACCAAAGGCGAAAAAGTCTCGGCACACTGGAATCTAAGCACATTAACATACAACTTACAAAGGGCATCCCGGGTAAATAAATAAAAAAGCATTCATAGAATCTATTCGCCGAAACCAAAGCAAGAGAGACCAAACATCAAGAATCAAAACTATAGCAACACATGCCAAAGTTACCATCTACTAAAACATACATCAAACTTCAGCACCAAAGTCAAGCCAAGCAAATTGCAGTCCTTCCAATAGCTTTGACTTGTAGATGGCCTAATGGCACCACTAACTACAACAGAAGCAACATGAATACATACACTACTTAACAGAACCAAGGGAACACCTCAAACTACACAAAAACTCATTCATCTGTGGAACACAACCTAATGGAAGCAACTCATCTCAATCAAAGTCTCAAACAAGAGAAAACTCACCGACATAATCACCCATAAAGAGATAATTAGTATCAGGCGCATTCCCGCCAATCTTAAACAACTCAATCAGGTCATAAAACTGTCCATGAATATCACCGCAAACCGTGACCGGACACTTAACAGGCTGCACGTTATACTCCTCCACCAAAATCGCCCGTGCCTGCTCACACAGAGTCTTCACATCCGCATCCGACAGCGGCTTACATTCCATCAACTGCTCAATCTGACGGTCCAGATCCGCGTGTGACGGCATCTTCACTTTTCAAACAAATCCCCTACCAATCCCGTTTCCACAAATCAATCAAAGAACCCTACTTTATCCCGAAATCAGCCGACCCAGATCGGGAATTAGAGAGATCTGGGAGCGGCAGGTCGTTCTTGGTAGATCCGTTTCAGATTCGTCTCCATAAAAATCAAAAGTGCCTTCAGATTTCGGGTTTGGGGATATTATAAAAGATTGGATTTTACGATGCAGATGGTGAGAGAATTTGCAGCGGTACAGATTTCGCAAGGTGGATTTTTTTCTTTCCTTTATTTTCAATCAGAAAAAATGAAAATTGAAATCCACATGAAATGAGCAAGAGATAGAAAGATGAAGCAGAATTGTCTGGTCATGGTGGATGGCTGACTATGGTCTCCACGGTCAAAAACGAATGACGATCCGACACGTGGCGGACGGCCACTCTTCTCAGTTCTCATCTTGTTCGGTGTTTGGTTCTGGTTGAGAATGTTTGATTCGTGTTTCCAGGTCTAATTAATCCTTTAGTGTCGAAAACTTTCGTGGGTAATTATTTATTATTACAAATAATCTCTTCCTCCAAAACCAACATGAATTTGAAATTAAGTTGTTGACATTTCATGTTTTTGTAATTACTTTTTTGTGCTCAGCATCTCAAGAGAAAATATCCAGACAACGAAAATGCAAATTCGAAGTCTCAGCAGATGGCCGGAGCTCCGACTCTCCCGCCGCTGCTCACAACCGAGATCTGCCGCCTCACTCCCTCGCCATCATCGTCATCAATACTGACTGCCTCCACCTTCCTCCAGCGCAGTTCATTTCCCGACTTTAGCAACTCCACTCGCTTCAAAAGCCCTAGACTCGCCGCTCGCCGTGCAAATGTTCGTCTCTTCTCTTGTGATTAAACTCAGTATTGATTATATTATTGGGGTGGTATTTGAAATTGTTTAATTTTGCTATTTTAAAGCTGAATGGATCGATGAGTGAAGGACCTGATGAGATGGAGGAGTCGTTTTTCGGCGGAGATGTGTTTATTGATGAGGAGAGCGACGATGAGGATGAGGCGGAGAGTAGCGTCGATTTGTTGTTTAGGTTTTTTCAAAGCATGTTTAAGAAAGTTTCCAAGAGAGCCAAGAAGGCCTCCAGGTCTGTGCTGCCTGGAATCATTTCCCCTCAGCTGGTCAGGTTTTTTTCTTTCTCTTTTTGAGTTTTCTTTATGGCTTTAGTTTGTGCATTGAATTTGTTTGGATCATTTGTTCTTGTACTTTGAAATGGCATGGTTAAATTACATAGGTGCGCTGTTATACACACGGCTATGAAGCCTTGTGTTACTTGTTGCTTAGGTAGTCCAGTTGAGTGTATTGAAAAAGACGTATTGATATTTGAGATATATATTATTTGGGTAACCATGTGATCTAAGGTGCGTTCTGTGGTTGTGGAACTTTTAAGTTATATCGAGATTGAATTTTATGAATGGTAGTTGTAAAGTGGCATGGTGAGCAGGTTGTTGAATGTACATTCTGAGTGATGGCATTAATGTGGTGGCATGTCTGTAAGTGACAACTGCCTTAGTCTGAAATATATGTATGTGGGAAGGATTAGGTGAATGGTGCTTTGTTGGATTTGGAACTTACTCTCGGTGGAATGGTTATGAGATCCTTTTTTAAAATATGTGGAATGGGGTTGACTGACGAAGAAACTTGACATTCATGTATGGGGGGTCCGTGATTGTGAAATAGATGTAGATTTTGCATTCATGTGTCCCTAGTTCTTTGGATATATATATCTCTCTAGTCCCATCTGATTTAATTTTGATTAGTTTGATCTCAATGGCAATGTTTGTTTCAGGTGTCATTTGCTGTTGATGGGATTCTTCTTCTGGCCTCACTTTCTATTGTTAAGGCACTTCTGGAGGTATTCAGGATGTATCTGACAGTTTTTTTCTCGTTTTGATGCATTTGGATTTGGCGCATCTCCTTTTCATCATCATAGGAATTAGAATGTGCTTGTCAGTTCTGATATTCAATAGGTTTCGATTGTTTTAGCTAAAGCCACTTTCTTTGGCTGTATGCTCATCACGACAAATTAAAAAGTGGCCGAACATTTTTAAAAGTTTATTAGCAATTTAGCATCACTATTTCATATTTGCAGATCCTAGGATTCCACTCAAAGTTGTGTGTTGTGCAAATACAAAACCAGGCATCATCAGCCAGTACAGCACCACATTTTGACATGGCCTGCCTCTTTTTTGAAACATTGATTACATAGGATTGAACATATTTTGTTATTGAATTGCAGGTGGTATGCACTCTGGGAGGGACTGTGTTTGTTGTCATCCTTTTTCTACGTGTCATCTGGGCAGCTGTTGCTTATTTCCAGTCAAACAGCACAACTTTTAACCAAGGTGGAAGCTCATACGGCATGACTTAAGAGAGTTCCTGTCCTCCACGATAACAGTCCAGCGCCCAAGCACGTCAATAATTCTCCACTGCATTCACCAAGTTTATGGCAGTCACGAATCAATTAGTGGAGCTAATAACACAGGAATCAATCAAACTCTACTAGTTTAGTAGTAGAAATACATGTTGTACTTTATTTTTCAACAAAAATGGTTCCTATAATCAGTACTGTCGTGTATATAATTATTGCTTTTGAAAAATGAAAAACAAAGGATATGGAGGATCATTTTCAAGTGAGCTAACCTGTTTTGGAGTACCCTTTTATTCCATACAACGTGGATTATGAAAGATACTCGCCTAGTTACCATATGATGGTGAAATGGTAACTGCAGACTGGTACTAAATCAAGCTTCAAACTTCAGCGTTGAGCTTGAGCACTTATCAGTGTAAAGTGTAGACGAAGTTTATCAGATTCGAGTAAGCCTTTATTGCTGATCCATTTTACTCTTTGATTCATTTTGCAAATCATCAAACTTGTGTTGCAGGAAGGACGAAGGAGAGCCCTAGCCACCCAAAACAATTTAGTTTTATTGGAAAATGAGTTGAGATTGAGTTTCCGAGACAAATATAATGGCTTGAGAGCAAGCACAGCGAGCAGCTGCAAGGAGCTTTTAACAAGTAAGGTTTTAACACAGGGGAGTGTTTTCTACATGCCTATCAGGTTTGTTTGCTTATGGTGAACTTTTTATACAAGTGGATACAGGTTCATGGGTTTGAGGCTACCAGGTGATACAGATTGACTTGATGAGAGTGATACTCCGCGAGGATGTCAAAGTTGCTATAATGATTATATATGAAATATGGACTATCATGTTAAGCTCCATCTGGTAAAAGTAGGATTCGTTAAAGATAGTAAAGCAGTTATGTTATGTCGAATGAGCTTGCAATTGGGAATTTGTTTCTGAAAGCTTAAATGAAAGACTCTATTGTCAAGGGAGATGGGATGATTGAGGTACGATCATTTGATCTGATAGCAAAGGAAGCTCCCTGTCTCTAACAAACGAATGTGGCTGAGAAAGAAAGATCGCTTGGACCCTGGATTCAAAATAGTATGCCTCACAACAGAACCACAGAGAATCCAGGTAAAAGCTAAACAGTCACGCGGCCTAGCAGATCATGAACTGGACCATCTCCTAATTCTATCGTGTTCTTAGTTACTAGTTAATACTATCTAGTTGATGTATTCTTATTTAGAATGATTTACTCTAAGCTTTCTTCGCCTTTGGCATGTTCCTGTAATCGGGTACATCTAGGGTCCTAAAGAAGTATTTTAGATGTTCATTTATTAGACCAGCAGCATACCTGAATAATCAATACAGCAAACTTGCTGATAATGACTTCTGATAAAACTGACTACATCTTTCAGCTACATGAACAGCTTGCTCAATATTATGTAAATGTGAGCGAGAGACTTGCTGTGTTAGCCACAAAGTATGTCTCATTGGTAACATTATGCTGACTCAATGTTAGAACACGCAGGCTTACCTGACTTTGATTTCAAGGTGGAAATTACCCTAAATTATTTTTCAAAAATCTGTCAATTTTGATCATTGCTTAAAAAGTTCAGGAGAAAGGGAACCGTACAGAAATATATGATATCCCAGCAATGATACACCCTTACGCATTAACTAAGCAGGTTAGAGACCCAGTTCAGAGATGCCCTCTATTTCTCAAATGATTTAATCCCAGCAATGCTTCCTTTCTTTACGTTCAACTGAAACTAGAAGTTTTGGGCACTGACTTTTCTTTATCATGGTTGGTCACCGAATTCACTAATTCAGAGGACTTTTCAATCAAGCACCAAAATCATTTCCATATGAACCCAGCCAAACTTGAGGACGACTTGTAAAGCTACGAAAAAGGGTTCATCTTATCAAAATTGCGCAGCATCTCCGGAAGGAATGAAGATCTTTATCAAAAATAGTACACCCAGTAATGCACTGAGCTCTAGTGGGAATACATTTTCCATTTCAGAATATTTGCAAGCTTCGGACCCTCCAAATCTGTCTAACCTTGGTATACAGAGAATCAGGTATTCCTACACAATTTCTTGCTGATCTCTAGCAACAACAACAATTTCCGCAAAAGGGTAACATTTATAAATGATTTTTTTAATTTCTTGGTAAAAAAAATTGCTTATGCTCACCAAGTATGCTGTATGCATTTTTGGAATATTTCTTATGGATGATTCAAGGAAAATGGTGGGACTTAGAGGATTGAGATCCACTAAAATGAAGATAGTTTAGTATTTTCAATATTTAATTATCTTGTTCCTGATTTATGTCATTCTGCCTCATAAAATAGTACTCATTCGTCCTCTTTTGTTCTTCCTGTTTTATTTTGGATGTCATTTTTGTTCTTCCTATTTTTATTTTGGACAGTTCTCTTTCTTACATTATCACTCAAATAACTCTCTTTACTATTTTGTTTTTTCACTTATTTATATTTATTTTATTTTATTTTCACTCACATAACACTCTTTTTTCTATTTTATTCTTCAACAATCACATTATCAATCAATTTATTTTGTCTTCTAGTAAAATCCATCATTACCTGCTCACCCTAACACTTCACTTTTCCAACCAAAAACCTTCCTATTGGTTTATACTCCATGTGTCCTCTTTTATTCTTCATATTTTTATTTTTAGTGTCTCCTTTTGTTCTTCCTATTTTCATTTCGGGCAATCTCTTTCCTATTTTATCTCTCACATAACACTCTCTTTCGTACGAGTACTTTATTCTCCACTCACTTACCTTTATATTATTTTCTCTCTCACACTATCATTATTTCTTAAATTTCGTGATAACTACCAAATGTACACAACAAAGAAGGACGGAGGGAATATTGTACGACTTGGTGTTTTCCTTAAATATTGTGCCCGCACCCCAAACCGAAAGATGAAAATCGAACTGTGTGAGTATATATTATACATATCATCCTATGCTTTTTTGTGTACGTTCAAATTCAAAATGAAATATATCTCAAATATTTCTATATAGTATACACAATAGTTTAAAAAATTCTCACAAATTGCGAAACGGGATTTAGCCGAGTGGTTGGCACATTGGATATGAATATACCAGTTTGTGTACTTGATACTGAATTTTTAGAATACGATAATCATATACTATTTGTATCCACTCACAAAAAAAAAATCTCACAAATTTTGAAAATTGGTATATCATTATGCACTCTGGAATCAGCCTTGGAACCTGACATAGAAGTTAGACTCCTAGAATATCAATCACTCTTCACATATTTATTTTACCGAGAAAAAATGTAGATAAATATATGCTCTCTTGACCTATAATTGATAAATTTCATAGAGGATCGGTTGATGACCGAAATGGTTGATACAAATTGTTGACCCAGCTGGTTCAGATTCCTTGTTTAGTATGCTTATGAGTCATTTTCAGTAAAAAATGATTCTAAGATCGAGATTCAGTGACGTAATCTCTCAAGAGGTTAAGTGCGTATATGAATTATGAAGTGATGTGAAGTTAGATAAATAGAGATTGATTCGTGCTTAAAAATTATAAATATATTTGATGATGAACTATTGTATTAAATTGTACCGATCTAAACCATTATAAAAGAATGGATTGGATTGGACCATATTTGGTACTGGTCAATGCAAATATAATTAGAGGTAAATTTGCATCATACGAGAATATACATAATCAAAACTAACTCTTTAACACAGAAGAAAAAAAATGATTCCTCCCGGCATCAAAAAAAAAAAAAAATCCTCTGAAAACACTCGTCAACAAATGGCATAAATCCACATGGCCACATGAGTATACTAAAATATTAAAAAAATGCTTCTTTTTCGCATGAGTATTTATTTATTAGTAACTAGCGTTACGACGGAAATACGAGAACAGACGTTATTCTCCCCCCTCAATTCGATCAATTCCTCGCGATTCCGGTGCCCAAACTCCTCATCTTTAAAACTCCTTAATTTTCATCCTCATTCTCGTCGTACTCATCTGCAAACTTGGAGAAGAAACTAAGTAAATTATCATAATAACCTTAATGAAGGGTAATAATGTATTTTTGATTTTGGTTTTATGTTTTGCTATTTATTTATAGGGAGTGGATCAAATAAAAAGGAGTGTTTAAAATAAAAAGTATAAAAAGATCATGTTCATTCATTTGATTCATCC
>JAWWMW010001932.1:86100-104184 GCA_035048345.1 Echeveria elegans
AATTTCTGTGACAAAATTTGAGGATTTAAGGAAGGAGATTGAGAAGAAGTGGTTTGAGGATCTTGACTTACCAGTTTTTTGGAGTCCTTGGCAGCTTGAAAGTGGAATTTCCACTGAGCAGGGGAGTGGAGAGCAATGACTTGGTTGCACGCTGCAGAGGCATACTGATCTGACCTCCATAATTTAAACTCTGTTCCTGCGATTTCTTGAGGACCGGTAGCCGTTGACACGTTTGCACCCATTGATATGCAGCAGTGGGTTAATTTGCAGAGACTTGTTTTGAAAGATGAGTTGGATTGAAGATGATTTACGATAGCATGAAGCCTGTGTTCTTTTATAGAGTGCCTGGCGGGACACAACCTGGAAAAGCGATTTCGGCGCTTGGCAAAGCATCAGAATATTTGATATTTACATATGTCAATTTAGACTTATGGTTGTCAACTTGAAGCCTGGATTTGACGAAACTTCATCACCCTCTCTGCTACTATAGATTGGCAGGAAGTGTTGCGC
This sequence comes from Echeveria elegans, assembly GCA_035048345.1. Lineage (NCBI taxonomy): Eukaryota > Viridiplantae > Streptophyta > Magnoliopsida > Saxifragales > Crassulaceae > Echeveria > Echeveria elegans. The sequence continues at coordinate 86,611 of JAWWMW010001932.1, forward strand.
GCAGCTGGCTTATGATGGAATACAAGCCTACCAGAAGTCAACGGGTGAGGTATTAGACATGCATTAGAATATAAGTACTTAACTCACATGTTTTTTTGCTCGACATGTTGGGGGTGACAGTTGATGTCACCTTGTACTAAACGTGCAGGGCTGCTGGAAATCGTGGTGTAATGAAGTATACAATTAGATTCTGGATTCCTTATTGATACGGTGGTCGAGGGTGAGGCGAGTCATGTTTTCAGCTCGCACTGTTCTATGCAATTCCAAAGTTTTTTTTCTGAGTCGGTGTTCTAGAAGCAAAATGTGTATCGGGTCTAGTGTTTGCAAGGAATCTTAATTTTGTTAAATGGGAACATGGGTTGTCTCCATGTCAGAAGTTACCGGTTGATAAACTAGGCAGGATGAAAGCTTCATGTATGATCAGAATGCCCCCAGTTCATTTGTAGGCGACTTTGCAAAAAGCCGGAGATTCACCCGTGGTCATGGGCACAGCAGGCTTATCCCGGTGACCTTGAGCAAAAAGTGTACTGAAGGGAAAAAACCTATGAAGTAACAGTACGAGGAAACTAGCTATTAGCAAACAGCTGTCCATAAAATGCCATTGTAAAAAGAAAATAGAGCGCATCTCATTTGACCAACAAACTACAAGATGGATGTTGCGAGCCTATTCGGATGCTTCTCCGGCACATGAACTCATGAAACGGAGGAACATCGATCAAACTACACAGGCAAAAACTTAAACAAACGGCAGAATCCGCACAACTTAAAACCCTTATCATGGAGAAGTATATATATATATATATGCAATATAATGCGACAGAAGTCAACCGGCATGTGACTCAAAAGATGTAGAAACAAATCAGACTGCAAAGGACATCTAGACGTGCAACATATAAATACAGCTGCAGATTAAAGGTTGTCTAAGGACTGAATTTAAATATTTGTAGAAACCGAAGGATGAGCTACAGTCAAAAGACATCTAGACGTGCAACATATAAATACAGCTGCAGATTAAAAGTTTCATGATTAGAATCTTGTTCTGAATATCTATTTGGCAAAAAGAAAAATGGCAGATTAAAAAGGATATCCCCAGCCAAAAACAGTTCATCAAAAGACCATTCTCACCAACCATTGATCACAAATCCAGCAGAGAAGCATGGTTAAGAAGCTACTCCAGTGTCTGGGTGGCTGCTTGAGTATTTGAACGGTATTGGTTATATCCATGCCCTCCTGCTCCCCTACCACCTCTTCCACGGCCGCTATTGTTGTTCCTTGGGTAATAATTTCCAGGCTGGTCAAAATACTCGTTGCGTCCATTTTGGTAAGGACCACCTCCCTTACTCCCACCTCTGATTCCTCGCCCATTGGATCCTCTGCGGCCTCCACCCCGGCCACCTCTTCGGTTCTGGTACCCTTGGTTCTGATATCCTCTCCGTTGCACATAATGGTCAGCGTCTTTCTGGTTCTGTTCGTCCGACTGAGTGTAAGCTTGCTCTTGCAGTGACGAGACTTCATAATGATCTGTAGCTATTTCTTCCTGCAAGGAAAAACTGAGGCCTTATAGGGGCTTCCTAGCCAACACGAAGGAAATTATATGAACTAACCTTGTGACCTCCATCTACATTGTTTAACTCATTGACGCCATTTTCTTCTTTGTAATGCCCCATTTCATCCTGCATCACACTCTGTAGATCAACAATGCAGAACGGGATTCAATCCTTGTATCGGGTTCATAAACATCTATCGCTGAAAGTTGGACGAGAAAAAACAGCCAGCAAACTAAAGTCACTATCCAAGGACATTCATTGGGAAAGTCATAAACAACGGGGAGTATAAGTCAACTTAAACACATTAAATTACATAATTCTACAATGTGCATTAAAACCTTTACAAATATGGATATAACACGGAGAAAGTTAGCTGTTATGAATGTGGAACAAAACAAAATAATGTAAGAAAGTTCAAAAATTAAGGCCCAAGCTAACTTAATACAAGTACAGATATGTACATGTAAGCTTACTGATGGCTCCTACTATACCTTATGGGAAACAAAGATGAGGCTTTTATTTGAAGTCAAAAGGTACTTAACTATGATAACTTTTGTCTTAAATACCAAATCGCTCTTTTGCAAATAGAACAGATCTAAAAGCCATAATAAGAAGCAAACTGACAGAGAGTATTGAGTATACTTGTTAGTCACACTCTTTGGAAGGGTATTTAACTACCCCCTACATATCAGTTCTAATTCTTTTCTGGAAACACTAAACAGGATAATAATCAGAGATATCATTGACGCAGGAAATCACTTAGAATTTAAAATTATTATATTTCTAATACCTTGAATGAGGGTTTACACTTTTTGATCTATGTTAAGAACAAAGTTGTTAAATGCAAGTGTGCAACTATTAACAGTGAAACATCATACGACTACAAAATTAGCTGGAGACATCCAAAAAATGTCACATACGCCTACTCGATGGCTCAAACAAAATCTGCCAAACCAATACCACATCAGATCATCAATGGTACAGACTCAAGTATGCATTTCCAAACAAAAGACTCGAAGTATGACTGTATGAGTTTGAGCATGTAATTCTAAGTGCTAGTAGGTAGTAGCCATACCTGCTGGTCATATTTGGCAACATTGCCTTCTCCCTGGCTTTTAACGTTAGGCTCTTGGGCAGGTGCCTGATACGAGCCATAATTACCAGCAGCTGCCGCTGCAACGTCAACTGGAGCTGTCATTTCTGGTGTAGTTGTAAAGTACTCGGATGCCATTATCTTGTTCAGCCTCTGTCTCAGCCCAGCATCTATCAGTAAAGTTAAGGAGCCCCACATCTTCTATCAAAAACAAGCAAACACACAAACAACACAATCTCTTCAAAAAAGAGAGTAAAAATAAAATACTTTTACCAAAGCAGACAAAGAGGATACAAGTAATGCCAGCTTCTGAACCAATGGGCTGGTCAGAGTTAGCAAGCCAAAGCTTAGCATGCTCCACACATCTCTCCAAAGCATCCTTATGCGAAAGACTTGAATCCATGGGCCTTGACCTCAAGAAGCTACCAAGCTGCGAAATAAAATCCAAATCCTTCTCCCCCAACACATCAACAGCATCATCCGTAACATAGTCATAAGTCAAACAACAGCCCCTCTCATGCGTCCTGGTCAACATCATAGAAGCAAACTCACTCTGCTGCTTCACATCAAAAATAGACCCAAAGTAAACCAGCTTCAACACATCTCCCACAACTCCAATCAAGTCATCCTCCTTATCTTCCTCCTTCTGATCCTCCTTCATTTCCTCCACAACAACATACCCTTCATCAGCCGAAACCCTATCTTCCTTCTCCGCCTCACTCTCCAAATACTTCTTCACAGCGAATGAGTGCTCTTCCGCAACAGCTACAGCCAGCGGCTGCTTCAACTTCTCAAGCTCATCGATTTGAGCTAAAACAACAGTCTTGGACCTGAGAGTCTCTTCCTGTTCCTTATTAAGCACCTTACCTTGCGCGACCGACTCCTCCATTTGTGTGATCCGGTTGTTCTTCTTTCTAAGGGCTCGGAGGCGCTTGTTGATCACGTTTAGAACTGGTCCGTCGGTAGATTCGGCAGCGGATGGAGTGACGGGACGAGTTGTGGTGCCTTGCGACGCATTTGCGGCCATGGCTGACGGCGTCGGGACGATTGGTAGAGAGTGGGGAGGGGTTTGGGAATGGAGCAGGCGAGACGAGGGGAATGGGAGGGTTTTTATAGTGGGGTGGAACAACAGGGGATGGATTGTCGTTGTAAGATACTACGGGGAGCTGAATGTGAATATATGGATTGTTTCGGATTGGTAATCTGTGTGATTAGCAAGTAATGATATGATTAGTTTTCTTATTATGTGTATGTATTGGTTAAGAAAATAAGAGAGAGAGAGGCTCAGCTTCGTTTTAATTATGAATTACTCGTATTTGCAATAAGTAGATTAACCCTCCGTTTGGAGTAGAATAATTTTTTTGGTTGTGAAAAAAATAAGAAAAAAATTTTAAAAAAAAATTCATAAAAAAGTTGTATGAAAAATTTAATTTCCTTTTGACTATTTTTCTCATTTTTTTTCTGACAATTAAACACACATTTCATTTTCACTCGAAAAATTTCTTTATTTTTCTCTTTCCTCTCATTTTTCCCGACAACCAAACCGAACCTTAAAATTTGTAGCAAGAGTCCACCGATCTTCTAGTCTTGCAGCTTGCACTCTCGATAGTGGAGCGATTGAAGCTTTCCCAAAACAAATGTGAATCCACTTCCACAATAAATTCTGAAGTCTGTAAGCGAGCTACCCAGTCTTACTATCTGAGGACTTGGTTCATTGCCGGTATTCCCCAAACCAAGCTGACCATGTTCTCCCCAACCCCATGTCAATATCTCGCCTCCCTCTGGACAAGTGGTAAATGGTATAACAAGTGCTAACAAGAGAATTCGATTGCATTAGCTTGCTTGTGCCAGTGAAGTGGATAGTAAGTATCTTAACGCGACAAGGACTGAGTGTTCAGCACCAGATGCAATCTGCAAAACTCGTATGCTACCAATCTACACTCGCTCTAATGGAAGGTCATTATAACATATCTTAGAATCAAATGAACCAAATTTAGAAACACCAGTTGACCTTCGGTGACTAGGGGAAGAAAATCTCATACTAGTCTAACTGAATATATTTGTTAAGTCTAAAGTGCGACGAATTTAGAATTTCAATGAGGTATGAGAACTCAAAGTTGTCTTACCTTATCAGACAGACGCTTCACTGAGTTTTCATGGCGATGGCAACCCAACATAAACACCTCCCCGTCACCTATTTATAGATTATCAAACACATTTAACCACTGTTAAAATGTCAATTTTAGATGAGCAAATAGAATACCAGCATTATTTTTGCAGCCGGGAAATAAAAAATCTAACATGTCAAGAATAATGCATGGGTCCAACCGAGACATACTTGGGTGAAACTGAAACCAGAATCAATATGTTGTGGGCTATGCACATCTAAGCTTCCACGGAATCCTCGTCCCCACGTGTATACTTCTCCAAGACCTGATGCATAAGGCTAAATCAACAACAAAAGAGGCTAAAAGCAACACATATGTGGTCAATATACAATTAGCGTGAATGGCTGAGCTTTACAGCTAAATGACTCACTTGATAATGCTGCGCTGTGATCACCATAAGCATAAAGGCTGGAAATCTGAACATTTTGAAGCTCCAGAGTAACACAGGGTTCATTCCTAAGTTTTAATTTATCAACAGAAACACCAAGTTGACCGTGTTTCCCAGACCCAAAACCAAGTAATTTACCTCCCTTACTCGCATCTGAAATATCCAGTGATTCTTTAACAACATCCGAGTATAAATCTAGCAGAAAATGCCAATTGAAAGCTCAAACACATGCTATAAATACCTTTGGCTAGAGCCCACAGCGACAGACGATCACCATGCCCAAGCTGACCAAACGAGCCATCGCCACAAGTGTACAAAACCCCAGTATCTGCAAATACAATGACTGCAGTTAGGCGAAGCTTACTATTAACTACTCCTTCCGTCCCAATTTATAGGTCCACTATTTTTTTTTTTTTGAATGTTCCATTTTATAGGTCCACTTACTTTAGGAAAGAAATTATAATAAATAGACAGTATTAAATTATAAGTTTTATATTTTCAATGCTTGCAATAAATGCAGTTACTCTAATACATTTAAAAACATTTTTGTACATTTTTGGACATTTGAAGGTAGACTTATAATTTGGAACGGAGGGAGTATTATTAGCCATTCATAGTTTACAGACAAACATGTAACAAAGCCGGAATGATTCCATCCAGCAGCTACATGAACTACAAGGCTTCTCAATGAGTCAACCATCTTGGGCATCAAAGCGTTGACCATCTCTCCATGACCCAGTTGACCCTAAACCCTAGATGTCCCTCTGCCCCATGTCAGCACCTTCCCACCTACACAGATTTTTTTATATAACGAAAATCGATATCGAAAGACAAGAAACGAGACGTTTATGAAGTTTGGGTTTTGTACACATACTTGAAGTTAAAGCTATGGTGTGCGCACCGCCGCACGCGAGATGATTGATTGAAGTAGCATAGGAGAGTTGAATTAGCTGGGGTGACAGTGCCGGATCCCCAGCTCCATATTTGTTCTTCTTCTTCTTCAACCTGCGTAGATGCTGTTTGAATCATGAGTTTAGCGAGTTGGGTTTGAGTACAGCGTAGACAAAGTTTAATGTTTGACGCTGTTTTATCGTCAAAAAGCCCAATTTCAGATCCGCGGCTGATCAAAGTGGGAAATTTCTCTCCGAGAGGAGGACAGCAAGAGTAAATGGCATTCTGTTCTGTCTATTCAATTTAATTCTTCAACTTATATTCAGCCGAAAAGAACGTTTCTGGTGGTTATCGAATGCTGTCTGGTTGGGTGGCATAGACACAGATATTGACATAGTCAAGTTGAATCGGTGTCCATATATAGTTGGACTGACAACGGAAAACAAAATCTTCCATTGCTAGTCGTTTAACTGGGCCTGTCCGCCGAAAAAGCTCTTACGGATTGCAGATGGGTAAATACTCAGATGACGATTACTGAAGCCTCGATTGATAAACACGAAAAGTACATAAGAACCACCTATCCGGAGCCGGCCAACAATCTAAAACTACATTAACAAACATTACAAGGACTTGTGGTTCAAAAAGCCAGGATCTTTGAGCTATTTGTAGTTCCATAGCAAGATGCCCCATAACTGCTAGGATAGTAGAATCACATTACAAAATGTCATCATATGCCACAATTCCTCTACCTTTAAACGGCGGATCCAACACAGAAGAACTCTTCCCATTTTCTGTTTGTGAATTGACAATGGCTGACCCAAGCTTGTTGCCTCTCCCGTATTTACTCAATGGCGCCTCTCCCCTCACCAGCTTTGACGATGAAGCTGTCTTGTTCTTATTCCTCCCCATAGTAATCCCTTCCCTCCATTTACATTGAGGATCTGTAGCCCACATCACCTGCAACTGCAAATTACAAGAATCAAACATGTCAAATTCAAAAAACACAAACTTGCAGCCTATTTCTCAACTCATTTTATGTGAAGTTCAACACTTCATATCCACAATACCCTAATTTCAACACTTCCCATATATTTGTTGAACCAATCAAGCCGAATTCAAAGACACGAAACTGCAGCCTATTTCCTAAAGCATTCGTAGTAAAGTTCAAGACTTTATATACAAAAAGCCCCTAATTTCGCAAAGCAGAAGGGAAAAAGGGGGTTTTGCTAACTCGTCTTGAATCAATAGTGACGCTGAAGGACGGATCCAGCGAAGCGGCGACAGCGGACTCAGCAGCTTCCTTCAATCTGAAAGTTATGTAACCAACTCCATCTCGATCGATTCTGATTCGGGAAATCGCACCGTAGATTTCGAATCTGGATTTCAAGTCGAGGACCGACGCGTCAGGAGCTAGACCTGTGACCACAACAGCATCTGGTGGAGCAGGTCGGTATTTGGGCGAATCTAACTCCGGTTCTGGAGAAGGAGGCGGATGCGGACGGCGGCGCTTTTGCGGATTCCGGTCGGAGCGGGAGTAGGGTTTGTCTCTCTTGCGGAACATCGTTGCGATTGAGATTTTGCATTCAAAATAAAGCTCATACCCTCAATAATATACATCAAATATTTTATAAAAATAAATAAGAATTATTTTACAAAAAAAATGATTTTCTTATTTGCATTTTACTTCATCCGTTTCATATTTTTCTTCCTATTTTCTTTTTTGATATCTCAAAATTTTCTTTTCATTGTCTTAAATAAAAAAAAATTTCTTTCATATTTACACCCTATCTCTAATCTATTCACTTTTTACTTATTTTTTTTCTTCCTTTTACTTCATATAATATAATTTTTTTTAAAAAAACCTCAACTATCCAATCAATATAACAATATGAACCATAGGGAGTAGGAGTCACCATTTGATAAAACATCATTGGAAAGCATACCGCCGAGCACAATGTCAGAAAATAATGATGAGCATTGCATTGAAATGGAAATGAAAAAAGCTTTCTATTTTCAATCCAACAAATTAACATTTTAAATTTTTAAATTTGTTTATCTTATTTGCACACCATCAAACCAAGTAGTTAACTATTTTGCAAATTTTCATTAAAAAAAACTATTTTGTAAATAATTTAGCAAAAACACACGAAACTCGAAATTGTTCAAGAGAATCATGGGACGTCATGTCTTGAAATAAAGCATATACTATAATTTTGAGATAATTGCTACAGAAACGTCGATGGGCGAGGTAGAATTGCGATTTACGAGTTTTGAAAAAAACTGATGTTTCAAATTTCAATTTCTTTTTCGTTTCAATGTTTTCATTTAATTCATTGATCTTGATGGGGAAAAAAGGAACATATTTATTGTCTTACAATAGTTTTATTAGTAAAAAATACAGACCCAATTGACAATTGAGCACAACGCACATAGAAAATAATGTTAAAAAAAAGAAACATCACACACTTGGTTGGCTACCAACACCAAGTGTACCAAATTTGATCCCAAAAAAAAAACACCAAGTGTACCAAACAAGTACAACCGTTGATGGTTGCTTTACTGAGCAATGTCTCAAGACGGAGATAAATCTGAAGGAGAATCAGCTGGAGCACTAGATGGGGAACCTTCATCTTCATTGTTACAACCCTCTTTTGTGCAAAAACAATGTTTAAACCTATGACCATTCTTCGTGCACTCACCGGCAACGTACCCGTCATTAGTGCATCTGCGTGCGCAAATGTAATTAACACAGTAACCGGAGTGCTTCTTCACCAAACATCCATTTGACTCGTCTTCCGTTGATGTAATACCAATCTCACTCTTTGCTATGTTGTGCAACTCAACCCGTTCATTTCTTCTTGTAACAACATTGCCCCGCACAGACACGACATCCACTGTAAATAAATAGTACTTTAGTTTTACAATTTATCAAACAAAAAACTATATATACGAGTATACAACTTTTAAGTACGCTTCATCTGACTTCTATAAAAAAAAAATTTTTATTCTCACATGAAGCAACAAGCAACAGGGTCAGAAAAAGAAATCCAGAAACTCCATTCTTCATGTTTGCCGGTGTAAAAAGAAATCCAGAAACTTTAGTCTTTTATGTTTTGCTAGTGTATGTCACAGTCAGGGGACTTGTAAAGTATTTAAAGGGAGAAAACAAACGATTTTCGCATGATATAAGAAGTAATTGAATACTTTAAATATAAACATGAAAAACAACTACTCAATCAATGCATGTGTGTATCAATGTTTCCAAACATATGTAATTACTAATTTTCTAAAATGTTCGGTTTCATATAAGATTATAGAACTTGTTCACACTCTCAGGGAAGAGATAGATCAAGTATAAAGACTACTAAATATAGTGTTTTACACAATGTTCAAACTAAACAATTGCATGATTCAGATCATGTGCAGGGTACTGCCAAATATATTGATTTGTGTTTTTTTTATGTACAATGATCTTTACACTGGAGGAAATAACTGAACCCTTTTATACATAATTATATATATACTTCCACTGTCATTTGTTATTCTTGTTTGAGTTGTGACACATTTTTTAAGAAATAATGAGAGTGAGAGATAAAATAAGATAAAGATAAGTGAGTTGAGAATAATGTATGAAAAAGAGTGTTATGTGAGAGATAAAGTAGAAAATAGAACTGCTCAAAATGAAAACAGAAAAAATAAAAGAGGTGCCAAAATGAAAACAGAAAAAATAAAAGAGGCGACAAAATGAAAACATAAATAACAAAATAGGACAGACGGAGTATTAAACTTATCTTTATCCATTTCGCTTCAAACCGCTACTTGCAACACTGGAGCCCAATCTACAATTGCATCACTATTATAAGTCTAAAAGAAGCGTATAAAGAGTAATCAGGAGTATGACATCTTATTTTAAGATTTTTTTTATCGGAAATGACTCATAAAGTATGAATTTATCAAAAATCTTTTTCGATAAATTCATATTTTATCGAAAAAATTTATCAAAAAATTCAATATTACTTAGCACCATCAATTAAAATATTTTTCTTATAAAAAACCACTCATTGTCCACAATTTCTTTAAAAAATATTTATACTTTATTTTAAAAATATCAAAAAACATAAAACAATTCGAAACTTCATGAAACAAATATGAAAAAGCAACTCATTTAATATCATTTTTAATAATAAAAAAATTATTCTTAAGATTTTTTTGTCTAAATTAAATTTTATATGCTGAAAATATGGCAAAAAATTATTTAAAATATAAAAAAATGAGTGACCTATACTTAATTAATTTTTAAAATTTTGTTTGTTATTTTTATTAATTCTTTATAAATATTAAGGGAAATTCAAATTTTTAAAAAATAAAAAATAGTCAAAAATTCCAAAAAAAATTGTAACAAGTGTGAAATAGCAACCCTTTTTTTTATAATTTTTAAAAAATATTATGAAGGACTTTGATAAATTTTAAAATATAAAACTAAATAAAAAATTCTTAATATAGAATGAGTGACTTTTCTATATTTATTTTATTAATTTTGAAGTTTTCAGATATTTATTGTAAACTTTTAAATCAAAATGTAAATATTTTAATGAGTTATTGACAGTGAGTGACTTTTTTATTAGAAAAATATTTTAATTTATGGTTCCGGATAACATTAAACTTTACGTGCAGAGCGTTTGGTAAAATTCGTATTTTACGAATAGTTTTCTATAAAAGTCATTTTTACATTAATACATTTTACCCTTCTACTCTTCTGGCAGAAGATGTTGTCGTTCATCTATATCTGACCAAAGAAAGAACCTATCATGATGAATTTCTATGAAGAAACTTACGTTATTGTTTCTTGTACACATTATTCTTAAATTACAAATGTACTTTTCTTTTTTTTCCCTTTTGAAATCAATACAAATGTGGGAATAGGAACAAAGGCCTGGTTGTGCAATGGATATGAGGAAATATGGGATAAGAGGGAACACATTTCCTGCGTCTAGATCAAGTCATAGATGTGCTGGCTGCCATGGACAGCATCCTGATTGCGACCTTAACTGTGCCAACAACACTAAGCAGTCTCTTCTCCGGGCTTAATGCATGTGTATCATGGTTCCTTCCACCTTCCGTTTGAACCCCAACAAAATATGCTACCTGTAACGAAGCATGTTTCAATGCACGATCAGTTTTTCCCCGCTAAAACTAGGAATTTGCGACCTTAATTTGCTTCAATTTTTTCTTCAAAATATGATACATGCTAGTCCGAACTAGGAATTTTTAAAGTCTGAACTTTAATCTGGCACAGTTTACAGGTAACAAGTGTTGTACGACTTAGGGGACGAGTACCTTGCCAGAAGCATTTCTCACTGGAGATATATGAAGTAGATTCCAAAATGAACTACCATCCTTCCTGAGAAAGTATAGAGAACATAATTACAATGCCAGTGAAAGCACTCAAAATTACTCAGAAACACAGTCGAGTAATCAACCTGTAGTTTAAAATACGTACTGTGCAAGCTTGCTCGGCTTGGATGTTTGCCTTAATCTACGCAAAATTTAGCCAAGAGTGTATAGTATTAGATGAAGCAAACAGTGTCAATAATATTCTTATGATATTAATTTATCCATTAGTATTTACCTGGAGTTGAACCGATGAATCTGTATCCACTCCGCTCAAGAATCTACAATTTCGCCCCAAAACTTCATGTCTAGAGAAGCCTTTAAAGATGAACGGAAGAGAAAAAAAAAGTAGCAAAAGGAATAAACATAATAGCTTTGAGACTTTCAAGATGAAGTGTGAGGAAGAACGAGAAGGGTTGCTGAGATATGAAATTTTTGCAACTAGCCTTACCTGTCAACTTTAAGAAGGCATCGCTGACATAAACAATAGGCATGTCAGGTAGGTTTGGGTCGGTCCTGCAAAGCATAAAAGTCAAACTTTTAGTTATTTGTTATAAAAAAAACCAACGTGAAGATTTGCCATTTAAAGAGGGAAACACAGGAAATCTAAATAAACTCACAATACAAAGCTTTGTTTGATTCTACCAAGAGATGAAATGATGGCCGGACTGAGAAGACCTGTTCCACTTGATATAGGTCGCTTTGCACACACCAATTTGCCAGTTGATTCACTATAATGTGTGAGCACTGACAAAATGCTGTTCATTACCGTCATAGCTCTTAGTTTCTCCATCTCACTAGCCTCGCAATGTGCCTCAGTGTCGACGCCTGTTATTTACAAATATCAAGCTTGAGAAACGAAAGTCACAATAAATGCAGTCAGTACCATCACGAGTAAATCCATTAGCTTTGACACAAACTGTATTCATAATATAGCTAACGGATTCATCAGAAACGGTACTAACTCGTAATAGCAATAGACAAGACCAAACGGTTAGTTGCTAATATTTCTTTTGCAGTATCCTAAAAGCACAAGTAGCATATATATTAGTTGTATAGAAGAAGACAGTGCTTTAGACACCTCGGGGATCTCTATCAAGCATCAAATCCGAATGCAGAGCATGGCTTAACTCCACCAGCAAATCTGAGCAAACCTCCCGCCTACATGAACCGAATGCGATCTCACTCCCACCACACCCATCTTCACACAAGCCAACTCCATTTTGCGCACCAATCCCACTTCTAGACCTCCTTTGTTTCTTCGAAATAGGAACCTGAACTGCCACAAAATGAACTACTCTTCCGTCCTCGTTACTGAAAACTGGACTCATATGAAACAGCATCCAAAACGGCCTCCCATCCTTGCAGTAGTTCAACAAATTTATCTGTATCTCCATCTCCTCCCTAACGGCCTCCCTGATCTGCATCACAGACTGCCTATTCGTCCAAGGACCTTGGAATATCCTCCCATTCTTCCCAACAACCTCCTCCTTGCAATAACCCGACATTTTCAAAAAACCAGAGCTTGCAAACACAATAGGATTCCCGGGAATTGATGGATCCGTTATAGTGAAATTATCGCCTAGTTCATCCAAGGCCTCCCTAGCCCAACTAGAGTATCGCAGATTGAACGATTGTTCAATCAAATCCAGCTGCTGCTGAAATTCCATTTTCCTCACACAAACCCGTCTTTGTTTCGTCCTGCACTACACACGAAAACAGCTCCCTATGTTCCACAGCCGCTGATTTCAATCCAATCCTGTTCAATCCCATCAAGCCCCGAAACTTTTCAAAGTCAGGCAAGCTTAAACTAACCCCAAACCCACATTAACTTTTCAAAGTCACCCATCAACCTCCGGAATCAAGCTCAAGCAGACATCAAGCTCTCATCTTTCCACTATTACAAACATGCCCAAACTCCCACTTGCTCCAAAATCCTAAACCCAATTAAAAATTGATAACACGAAAAACCCTGAACTCACTAAAATCCAACTCTTCAAACTTTAAATCGTTTCTCGGAATCACCTCAAGAACGGAAACTGACGCAGACCCATGAACTAATTCACTCCAAAGAAGCAACAACCGCAAGCGAATGGTCTCAATTAGCAACAATCACAACCACATCAGAATCCAGACAAAACATCGAGTACTTGTTCTTCCGATTCTTCTCCTAATTTTCAATCTATATATTAATCATGAGGACTTCAGTGGGGAAACGTAAGTGAGCCGCAACAAAACATATAAAATCAAATAAATATTATGCGAAAAATATCGCAAATTGTTTGATTGGAGAAAAAGCTATAGAAATAAATAAAAAAAAGGCTTTGTGGTGATGGGTGGAGTTCGCAGTTGAGGTTGGATAACTTTCATTAATTATACATAGGCCCCTGATTGGGTTATTTTGCGGTTACACTACGACCCCTTTAGTTGGAGTATTTGCTTTTTGATGGCGATCGAGAATAAGGTGTTAAGGTCAGCAATATCAACGGCTGTGGAGGAATCGGCGGTAGATCTTATCCGTTTTACACGTAAAAATGACGTGGCTTTGTATTCTTCTTCCTTGGGCCGCCATTACGAAATTACTAAATTATATACGGGCAGGTAGTGGGCAGCTAGACGGGAAGGCCGCTATCAGAATTTTGCTTCCAAAATGGGTACCTATCGGAACCAGATCCCGTGCGGCGCTGCTGAGTGCTGCCAGTGCCAGGGCCCACTTTTATTAATATTTTAATCTCAAATCACGTGCCTTTCATCTTCTTCTACAACCCATCTCCGCAATCCCTTCCTTTCCTGTCGATATCATCAAATCTAACCATAAATCGGGATCAACAAAAGCTGAGAGCATAAACAACGATTTAGTGGGACCCGTTGACCGGACACAATACTGACGCTGCGTCTTCTCTGCAGCTACCTCCCATCCGCATCGAATCGCAATGCTCTAGCTTTCCGAAACGCCTATTAGCTCTATTTCCTGCAATTGACTCCCTATATATTATATTATGTATCTTGGATTCAATTCAAGGCATGAATAAAACAAGTTCGCGACAAGCCGCATGATTCCTTCGAGAAAACTTTGTATCATATGGGGCGATACTCCTGAATCAATGTCTTGTTCTTTCTAATTCCCCCGCACCATTTGAGTATTTGATTCATCCGCTGATCTTTGAATTTTTTTTCGCCTGGCGAAGCTTGCAAATGTCTGCTGGCTCGAGTTCGTGGGTAATCTGGACACGTCACACTGCTTGTTCCGAACAAAGAAAACTACGGAGCATACTTAGTTTTCAAATTTGGCAGATGACCACACTCTGGGATCGATAGCACTCCAGCTGACACTTTCATTGGCATCGCTGGAGGAGCGATGAGGTCAAGAAATGTTACGGCGGCAGTTAATGAAGGAGAAGGGCCGCATCCGACGAGGAGGCAAGATGGGTGGATGGAGAATATTATGTAAGCAGGAATGATGGTGAACTGGAGATTCGCCACACACACAATACTTCCGCTCCGCATTGGAAGAGTGGTCTGATTGTTCTGGGGATTAAGGTGAGGACACAATACTTCCGTTCTTTTGAGCTGAACTGAAACTGAACTGAACTGAACAGAAATTTTAAAAATAATTAATAAATTACATTTGCATATTATTTTTAAATTTAAAAATAGGTTTAATAATAATGAATGAGTCTTAAGTTTGTACTCATAGTTTCAAGTCTTATTACACTTTTAAAATAATTTTAAAATTAGTAAATATTTATGAGTTGACCTGAACTGACTTTAAATTAAACTCAAAAGAACAGAGCCTTAGTTGACCATAGGGTACCTGGTGAATGTTCCTCATTATTAATTTACTATAATGGTGTGGTTTAGGAAAAGATTCAGCACAAGAATTACCTTTTATGATATTTGCCTAAAGATATTCACTTGATATTACACTGTATTGCGTTAGAATGGTTGAGTGTGAGTTATCACCTTGCTTTAGAATTATAATAGTGGTATTGTGTAGAAGTACTAACAATGCGGTAAACCATCAGTTTAAGTTAGTGCAGTATCTGTGAACGATATTCTATTTATAGCGAGAAATGTTTATTGGGTTTGAGCTTTATGATTATTCGGCCCCGTTTTTACGTGTTTTATGGCTCACTTGAGTTTGGGTTGCTTAAGGTTGTCAAATACTTAAGAGCAGTTGTTAGTTTAGAACCTCCTCTAGCACCTCAAAATTTTATGCTTGGGTTAGAGAAGGTGCTAGACTAGCACCTCCGCAAAATGTCAACAGGTGCACATGTTCTACTAAAGTTATAATTTCACATTAAGTTTTTCTTAATAATATATTTCGTATCATTTAGTCATTTTATAATTTTTAATATTGGATGCCCTTGTACCGCTCAAATTAATTGATTTGTATAACTTGCATGATTATGTAGGATATATTCCAACAACAACTACATGCTCAATCAAGGGCAGAGCCTCTAACTAGTTAGGGCTATAAAAACATTACGTCAGTAAAAAAAAATCAAAATGAAAGATTAGATTAATTAATTTATATCATTATGAAAGAAGTCTTTTTTAAATATTAATAAATATGTCAAATGTCATATAATTTACAAAATGGTGTAGTTAAGCTTTTTAAAAATATAACATAAACAAGTTTCACAAAACTTTATTTAAACCAAGCGTTGTATAAGTATGAAGTTGAAAGTTTACAAGTATTAATTTTGTTGTGTTTTAAGTTTAGACAAGTGATTCATGTAGCTGAGTTGGGAGCCCCTGCGCTCAATACATATTTATTTAGAATTTTACATCGCTCGATAACCTAGTGTATGTTCTTTCATTTTCATGTCGGGATAAAAGACGTGCTCGCTGTGATAGTTGGCCCAACTAGATTATTATTAATATATTATGCAACAACACACTAAAACTGAAAAACCGTTATGTTCATTAAATATAGGAAAAATGACCCCCGAATTATCACCATTTTTCAATTCATGATCAGTACTATCAAAGTTTCTAGAATAGGGGCAGAATTCAGTTGAATCATCCTAATTCTTCTATCATAACAATTTTTATTCATTTTCAAATAAACTAATCTCACAACCAAACAAATCTCTATTTCAATCTAAAACTTAGTTTAACATCAATTAATTCTAAGATTTTTAATAATATAAATAAAAATTAGTTTACACTAAATGGATACACGAATTAGATGGTTTAGACCATTTCGAAATTCAATTCGTTTAAAATTCACTCATAATTCATTCATTTACCACCTCTAAGTTTCACCATTGCAACTTATAAGCCCTGCCTTTTGAGTGTTTTCACAATTTGCGCTGTAGCAGAGTTGCCTTTTGTGATGGAAAGTGAGAATCTATAAAGTGTAGTTTAGTGACATTGAGTACCTATAATCTAGTAAAAGCACCGGTCACAATCGGAAACTAATATCCAATAATAAACATTAACAATTTAATGTTTCAAAAATCCTTCATTATCACAACCCACGAAACGAAACACCAGGGACTCATCGGCTTCCACCCAAAGCTACGTTGTTCAGCGTCGTTGGACCAATCAAACAGCAACTCAAACGTCCTCTTCGCCACAGTGACATTGGAGCCAGCCGCCAGTCCAAGACGACGGAAAAGGAAACTCCCCCATCGCTGGAAATGTCAACCCGCCAAACCCTTCGTCTGCGGCGCCTCGAAAAGAAAAAAAAAACAATCCGATCCCTCAACCAACAACACAACAGACGACATAAACCCCGGTCTCTCTGTTTGGCGGCTCAGTAACATGCGACGTCACCTGGTGATGACATGCCTTTCATATACATTATTATCATTTAATTATAAGAGAAATGCAATCAAATTGAAAACTAATTCTAAAAAAATATTAATATTCACAAAATCTAAATTTATGGAATGTTGAGTGATTCGAGTTCGAGAATAAAACACATATAAGACACTTTTATTTGTACAGTTAAACTAGGCTTCCTAAAAAGTAGAGGTTCATTTCAAATAAGTATATAAAACATTTAAGGGTAGAGATCAGGTAAAAAATATCTAAATATAAAAAGTATAAAGAGATCATAACCATAGATGTACCTTCTAATCAATG
>JAWWMW010001933.1:9674-21514 GCA_035048345.1 Echeveria elegans
ATGAGTGACTTTTTAATGTTTGTTTTCCAAAGTTTGGCATGTTTTTAAGTTTTTTTTGCTATTTTATAATGAATTTCTTTTAACAAATTGTAAATAGACGGGTATTTTTAAATTCATTTGGATGATGTTTGGTAAAAAAGAAAATATTTGGGTGGTTATTGGTAAAAAATATTTTAATGAGTGGTAATTAGTAATATCATATTTTACGAGTGACTATTGGAAAAACCTGTAAAATACTACAAACCTTGTTTTGAACGTCACAAAAAAGTCAAAAAACCATGCATGGCTTCTGTTGTGTTGATGCTGAATAGCGAATCAGCTGCTTTGTCATCCCCATCAAAATCTCAGAAGTGTAGAATTTCGAAAGGCCACCACAAGGACCAGTAACTTCACGAGGCAAAGTTAGCATGCAAACCGACAATCAAATTTCATTAAGCGATCTGCTTTCAAGATGACACAGAAAAGTTTTTTTTTTGTCTTGGTTTTAATACCAAATGTTTCTCGTATCAACATTTGTCGCTGGACTTAAACTTTCTACTTCTATCTATGAAAATAAAATTTTATTCATTATATATCAGTTATTATGTATAAAGTGCAAAAGTGTCATAAAATAAAATTGCAAAAGTGCAAAACACGAAAATTGTAAAAGTGCAAATGTCCGAAATTATGTATCTACAACGTTTTTTTACGAGTTTATGTAAGCATCATTTAACTGGTAGATGAATAATGTCATGATTTTTTTATGTTATGTATTTTATATTAAAAATATAAGGAAATTAGTTAAATTCACTTATTAATTTTGTTTTTGAACCTTGATTTTGACAATGACGAAACGAGCCTTTAATCAGGTCCTAAATCATGTAGATCATCTTCTCAATTCTCATAGGTCCATAAAGATACCAAATTAGAAAATAAATACCGGAAATCGGAGTTTTGAGTTCATACCTCAGCGGCTCAGCAAACTCGTCGGAGTTCAAAGTTCGGACGGTTGTTGCGCCGTGAGTTCGGAGTTGCACGTTGTTGCGTCGTGTGTTCGAAGTTCAGAGTCGCACGTTGTTGCGTCGCTACTCGTCGCACGTCGTTTGTCGGTCAGTCGTGTCTCATGCGTTTGTCGTTCAGCCTAAATTGAAAAAGCAAACTTTTGATTTACCCGAAATGACATAAAGTAAAACGACGTTGTTTTTTTAACAAAAAAAAAGGCGACCTAGCCGAGACCGCGAGAGGCGAGCGAGGCGAGTCCAAGGCGGCGTAGGCGCTCGCGACCGAGATCCATCCCGCCTCGATGCTGCAAAGGCGTTTTCCGATGCGCCTCAGCGCGTAGGCGAGAGGCGAGCGCCTCAGGCGCGCCTTTTGAAACAGATAATGGTATGGTTGCATTGTGGTATGATTTTTTGGCTGTATTAGCTTGTAGTATTGAAATTCTGGAAAACAAAGTTAATTGTTTCGTTCAGGAACGCATATGATGGAAGATTAATCTTTACAGTTCCGCTTTGAAACGATTCAAACTGCGACTAATTGCTTCTCTCAAGATCACAAAATAGGAGAAGTCGGATTTGGTGATGTTTATCAATATACTTTCTCAGTCTTGGTTAATGATATCTGTATGTTTGGTTATGTCGTTTATTGACGTCGTCCATCGGGTACTGAGTTGTATTGTTCTGAACAAGCGGTCTAGTCCCATGGTTACCGAGTCAGTGGGTCGAAATCTAGTGTAGTCATCTTGTTGTTGAACTCCATGATCCCTGTAACACCCTGTTTTCATAATATTGCATCACGGACTGCTATCTAATGGGACACATATAGCAGTGAAAAGGCTATCTAAATGTTCAAGACAGGGTGAACAAGAATTCAAAAATGAGATTGTGTTGATTGCCAAACTGCAACACCGCAACCTAGAGAGACTTTTGGGATTCTGCTTGGACGGACCAGAGATGATTCACATTTATGAATTTATATCGAACAAAAGTGTAGACCATTATCTATCGGATGCGTCGATAATGTTATAATGGAGCAACACATCATCTATATCAGAATCTTAGTGTGTTGGAGACTTCATTTTTTTTAAAAAATTTTTGCAGATCCAGAAAAACAAGGGCTGTTGGACTGTTGCTATACTTCCATGAAGATTCCCCGCCCAAACTTATTAATCGCGACCTCAAAGCTGCCAATGTATTGCTTGATATGAATATGAATCCCAAAATTTCAGACTTTGGAACAGCAAGGATACTTGGTGCAGATGAGAGTCACATAAACACTAAAAGATGTGTTGGTGCATAGTAAGTTTGTAGATAAATGAATAGACAGATGCAATTTCAAATATTCTTTGTGTATTATTATTTGCTGACACTGTTCTTTTTCTTTCTGTAGTGGCTACATGCCTCCAGAATATGTGATGCAAGGACACTATTCTGTGAAATCTGATGTATACAGTTTTGGAGTCTTAGTTTTAGAAATTATTACTGGCAAGAAGAATGAGGATGTTTGTCATTCAGATCAAATGTCCGACATCGTGTACTGTGTGAGTATTCTACTGCTTTTATCCCTATGAATATGATGTTACTGAAAGTACACTGCGATCTAGTATCAGCCAAGTGGTCACTCTATTTCATGAAAGATACTTGATAGCAGTATGAAATAGTGACCTCAGATTGTTCTGCTTAAAAAACACAGCCAAAAGGGTTTGTCGATTATAATGCAGTTTTAAATGTATGCTGACGAATTTAATAGTGTGAATTTTGTTTCTGAAGGCGTGGGAGAAGTGGATGTGCGGAACAAGTGTTGGATTCATGTTTAGCTGGAACGTATTCAAGAGATGAAGTCTCAAAGTGCATCCATATGGCTTTATTGTGTGTTCAAGAAGAGGTGTCTCGTTGGCCTTCAATGCAGACTCTTCTGTTGATGCTGAATAACTCCTCAGTGACCATGGCACGACCTAAACAACCAAAACACTGTTCTACCGACTAGAAAACTGAGGAAAATTGAAAACTTAGTATTTCAATGAGAATTCGCTAGATAAATAGCTGTTGTGGTGAAGATATCATTCTAAAAACTGCATGGTAATTTCGTTGGGGTTGGTGTCATAGTTTTGAAGTGTGACAAGTACCTTGTAATGGCTAACTGAGGTGGTGTGTCACACAGTGAGATGGGTTTCCAGCAGAAAATCTGCAGGGGAAACTGGGCATGTTTCATTCATTGTATGCCTCAGAAAGAATGCAATGTACTGTGATGTCTTTAAGTTTCTAGTTCCACTGGCTCAAAATGATATGGGTGCATGCCTGAGTTTAGGTGAGATTGAAAATTCCAGCAAACCTGCCTAAAATCATGCTCTTCTGGAACGTCCACCGACTGTTAAATCTTTGGGTGTATTGCTACTTTCTGCTGGTAAAGCTGGAGACAATAACCCATTGAAGCCTCAAATAAAACTGAGCCAAAGGGGAAATCATGCAAAAGCCATGTATCCGCAAATGTCGTGTTGAGGAAAATTAACTGACATCTCTTTGACACTCCGGCTTTCACTTCTGCATTGCCAATCTATCATCATGAAGCTTCAGCTATCAAATAGCCATTGTTTCTCTAACGGCCAGACTCTTTTCCTAACAACAGGTAATCATCGCTTACTTGTGTTACCCAAATTTACTTGCTGTTTGTTATTTTCTTGTTTGTGGACTTTTGGTTGCTTGGGTGAATTAATCAACCATTTCCACTACTGAGTATTTGTTTAGCTAAAAGCAAAAAGTTGAGAATAATGCTATTAATTGTTGCTGGTTGCTGGCACACGGCTGAAACACTTTATTTGAGTATTTACTATGTTGCTTCATCTTCACGACTTCACCCAGTCTTCAATGCCAGAAATAAAATCGATGGCTGTTTTAACGAATTTGTTTACTCATGATACAGAAACACCTTTCAGTTTTTGGGTGATCATTTTCCATTTTTGATGATTGGAAATCCGGAAAATACATTTTTTTTCTTGTCATCTAAATTGATCTGGCTAAGATACTTGAATTTTTCTCGACTACAACATGTGAGCTTTTGTTGTTTTGAACCCTTGTATCATTTACATCCATCGCTATATGATACAAGTTTCCTTGTCTTATATCTTCAAATAATATAACTGTTTCACACGGCAGATGGACGCCAAAATTGAAATGAACTGGCGACCCACAGGATGACTTATTGACCAACTCATCGAGGACTTAAAAATTTCTTCATCAACAGCCTTCCAGGTCCCATTAACTTTCAATTATGTTATGCTTTTAAATGTCACTTAGGTACTGTACTTTATATGCAAATTGCAATGTGCCTTTGGAGAGAAATGTCTTATCCTTGTGAGATTGACTTTTAGGTGTTCACAAACATAACTATTACACATCTTCAATTTTTCTTCGCTTTGTGTTGGCTGGCAATAGAGAATGAGGGTTTCTTGGCTTCCTTTTGTAGCTGCTGCATTTGTTCTTTTCATCCTGCTACTTCCTTTTGCAAGCGGTCAGGACGAGAGCTATGTGTATCATAAGTGTGATGGGGCTAATTATACGAGCAATAGCACTTACCAGAATAATCTGAAATCCTTGCTTCATGATTTGCTCGAAAACATTGGCATGAACTACTACGGCTTTTACAATTCCTCATTTGGTGAAGGTAATGATACAGTTCATGCCATTGCACTCTGCAGGGGGGATACTAATATGTCTGAATGCTTCAGATGTCTGCGTTTCTCTACAACCGATCTCCCAAAGTGGTGCCCATACCAAAAAGAGGCTATTGTTTGGTATGATAATTGCATGCTCAGGTATTCCAATCGCTGGATATTTCGAACTGTGGAGGAACCTTATTTTTATCAGTGGAATTATTATGATGTCATTGAAGCTAACTGGTTCAGCAAAGTAGTTGATGGTTTGTTATCTAAGCTGCAACGTCAAGCCTCATTGGGTGATTCACGCAAAAAATATGCTGCCGGGGATGCATATATTTCAAACACAACAAAAATTTACGGACTTGTGCAGTGCACACCTGATTTAACTGAGTCGCAGTGTTATAAGTGTGTAAATAAATCATTCACGGCACTGGCAGCAGATGTTCCTCGGAGTCAGAAGCAGGGAGGAAGAGTTGTCGGACCTAGTTGCAATTTCAGATACGAGCTATATTTGTTTTATGCAGTGCCAGCACCTCCACCTACTGGGACAAATGGTATGCTATTGCTTCCAATTTTTAGGCATCAGTTTTTTTCTGAGTTTTATATGGCCCCTGAGTGTTTTCAAGAACCAAAACAGCACTTCTTAGCTACAGGGAAGGTAGTAATTACTGTAGTTTATAGATTTGGAATGGTTTGCAATGAAGGTCTTTGAGCTTGAATAAATCAAGGTTTTTTTCTATTTCTCTATTCAGTGTCGGAAAGATCATTATTTGACAAACCTATTCCCCTGTATGGTAATGATAATTTTGTTTTACAGGCCAACGCAACAAAATCATCATCATAATTGCTTCTACTCTTGGCTCGGTGGCGCTTCTTACCTGCATTTTTATGCTCATGCTTTTGAAGATGCGAAGAGCCAAGCTTCGACGCATGGGACATCATATATTTCAATCAACTGATGCTGATGATATCGGATCCACAGAGTTCTTACAATTTGATTTTGAGACCATAAGAGTGGCGACTAACAACTTTCACAATGACAACAAGCTAGGACAAGGCGGATTTGGATCCGTTTATAAGGTGACAGAATATTGATGTTATTCGACTGAGACATATTGCTTACAGCTATGGCTATTTTTGGTGCAGGGAAAACTTGTAGAGGAAAAAGAAATAGCGGTGAAGCGACTTTCTGCTCAATCAGGACAGGGTGACACGGAGTTCACCAACGAGGTTATTCTGCTGGCCAAACTTCAACACAGGAACTTGGTAAGACTCCTTGGTTACTGTTTGGAAGGAAGTGAAAGACTTCTCATCTATGAGTTTGTGCCTAATTCTAGCCTTGACCATTTTTTATTCGGTGAGTGAAAAATTGACCACCAAAATCCATAAATCTTGAAATGCCTTGTTTGTGCCTATCCATTCTAATTCTTAGTTTCTTTGCAGATTCCGGTAAGCTTTTTCATTTGGATTGGGAAGCACGTTACAAAATCATCACCGGCATTGCAAAGGGTCTTCTTTATCTTCATGAAGACTCAAGGCTCAGGGTTATACACAGAGACCTCAAAGCGGGCAACATCTTATTAGATGAAGAAATGTGTCCGAAGATTGCTGACTTCGGCATGGCCAGATTGTTTGTTCTAAACCAAACACAGGGAGATACAAGCAGAATTGTTGGAACCTAGTACGTATCATCGGCCTTTCAACTCCGATGCAGAACCTTATTCTCAATACACATAACATTTCATTAAAGTTAGCATTTTCAAACAACATATTAAATACTGAACTATGTGTTTGTGAATTCGCAGCGGTTATATGGCTCCAGAGTATGCAATGCAAGGAAAATTCTCAGTGAAATCAGATGTGTATAGCTTCGGTATATTGATGTTAGAAATCATCAGTGGGCAAAAGAACAGTTGTTTCACCATCAAAGACAAGCCAGAGGAACTTACAAGCTTTGTAAGTACTAGACATTTGGCCGCGATGGGAATCAAGAAATATAAGTAGCTTAACTAGTGGCATATCAGAAAAAAAACATTAGGTGGATCAAGCGGGTGAAGCTGAGAATTGGAATTACAGTACGAGATTATGAAACAGGATGCTAATTTCCAGGCAGGAAGAGGAAGACACAAATAATAAATGTCATAAAACTGAACATGAAAGTTTCAAACCTTTAACTTGACTAAAACTTCACTTGATGCAGCTTTCTATTAATCAATGTACTCCTGCACATCGCAAACTGTTACTGTTTAGTATTTTCACCATCTTTGTTGTTCTCATTTTTCAGGCATGGGAGAGTTGGAGAACTGGAACATCCACGGATTTTATCGATCCAACGATACTCGAAAGTGACAAAAAAGACATACTACGAAGTGTTCATATCGGATTGTTGTGCGTTCAGGACAGTGTGTCTGCGAGACCAACCATGGCGTCTGTCGTGTTAATGCTCACTGACGCATCAGTAACTTTGCCAATCCCATTGAAACCAGCATATCTCAGCAGCATAGAATTTGGAAAGGCCACCACAAGTACTAGTAGTTCTGGAGGCAAAATCAGCACACATTCTGTCAACCAACTTTCCATCAGTGACCTGCTTCCAAGATGATACCAAGTTTCTGCCTTGGGTTTTGTTCTTCGATCAAGATTGTCACGTGACTTGAACTCCTGCAGCCACGGCTCGTTTTTCGTCCAAAAATAATCTGACTCTACTTAGTGTCTTGTCGAACTCCTGACGCCCTCTTCGTGCAGAAACGTCTCATACTGCCCATTACCATCTGGGCGACCCAATATCTATGCTCTTTTCACGTATCAGGTTTTACTTACTTTTTTTTAGAGGTGATGGACTTCTAAAATTGTGCTTACTATCTATAATATATGATGTGAGATGGGGTTTTTGATCCTACTTTTAATGAAATGACATCATGTACTGCACATACCGTTCTGCAGTCAAATAAAACAGGTAGTTTAGCCATTATTTAAGAAGAGATGATGTTGTTTACAACGGATTCGCGAATTTCCTATAGACTACAGATTATAATTTAAAAAAGTATTATTAGTTTTAATATTTTGCAGGTCGGTATGAGATCAAAATCCTACGGAAAGAGTTTCATAATATATAAATATCAACGGAAAAGGTACAAAGTATTTGATCAATATTTTTTAAGTTTATGGAGCGATATAAACTCACCCAAAAATTAGTAAAGGTATAGACATGAATGATTTTGAGTGAATTGCACTTAAACACATGTAATGATGTAAATAATTAGTAAAGGTATAGACATAAATAATTAGTAAAGGTAGAGACCTAAATAATTTTTATTTAACCACCACTAAAAAAAAGTTTTCACTTAACCATCTGTATAAATTTTAAGATTTCATTTAACCACCTAACATAACTCATTAAATTTTTTTCAAAAATGAAAAAATTCAAAATTCAAAAAAAAAACAAAAACAAAAAACAATTATACATGATTATATAACATTCTTTGGCATTGGTTCATAATAAAAATTTGCATTATTAAAAAAGTTTTCAATTTTAAAAAAAATTATAGTTTTTAAACTTTTTTCTTTTATAAAAAGATCAAAAATAAGGTTTAGTTGATTTTATATTATTTTAAATTTAATATAAATGATTTCCTATATGGTATATAATTTTTTTTTTCAAAGTTTTTTTCATTTTTTTAAAAAAAATAATGAATTTTGTTAGGTGTTTAAGTCAAAACTTAAAATTTATACAGGTGGTTAATTAAAAACTTTTTTTTATAGTGGTGGTTAAATGAAAACTGATAATTAAAAACTTATACAGGTAGTTTCGACTGAGACATATTGCTTACAGCTACTGCCATGTAACTGATTGGCTATTATTGGTGCAGGGAAAACTTGTAGAGGGAAAAGAAGTAGCGGTGAAGCGACTTTCTGCTCAATCAGGACAGGGTGACCTTGAGTTCAAGAACGAGGTTATTCTACTGGCCAAACTTCAACATAGGAACTTGGTAAGACTCCTTGGTTACTGTTTGGAAGGAAGTGAAAGACTTCTCATCTATGAGTGTATGCCTAATTCTAGCCTTGATCATTTTTTATTCGGTGAGTGAAAAATAGACCACCAAAATCCATAAATCTTGAAATGGCTAGTTTGTACTTTCCCGTTCCAATGATTAATTCCTTTGCAGATTCAGTTAAGCGTTTTCATTTGGATTGGGAGGCACGTTACAAAATCATCACTGGAATTGCAAAGGGTCTTCTTTATCTTCATGAAGACTCCAGACTCAGGGTTATACACCGAGATGTCAAAGCAGACAACATAGTATTAGATGAAGAAATGTGTCCTAAAATTGCTGACTTCGGCATGGCAAGATTGGTTGTTCTGGATCAGACACAGGGAGGCAGAAGCCGAATTGTCGGAACCTAGTAAGTTCCAACTTGCGTCCATGCCTTATTATCGATACACTTCACTGGTTGTTAAAACTGACATTTCCAATCAAAATATTCATTGATTATTGAATTATATGTTTTCAAACTTGCAATGGATACATGGCTCAGGGAGCAAAAGAACAGCCGTTTCACCACGGCAGCGGAACTTACAAACTTTGTGAGTACCGAACTCAATCACCATCGCAAAAGTTTTAGGAAATTTGAGGTGCAACAGATAGAATAGGAACTACAAAATGAGATCATGAAACAGAATGCTAACTTATTGCAAACTTTAACAACTTAATAGTGTCATCATCATTTTATGTTTTATAATTTTCAGGCATGGGAGAGTTGGCAAGGTGGGATGGGCATCAGACTTTATGGATCCAAAGATCCTCGATAGTCACAAAGACCACATACTTGGAAGCATTCACATCGGATTATTATGCGTTCAGGACAATGTCCCTTTTGAGACCAACCATGGCTTCTGTCGTGTTGATGCTCACTACTTCATCAATGGCTTTGCCATTCCCATCAAAACCAGCATACCTCAACGTAGATTTTGAAAGGGCCGCCACAAGTACTAGTAGTTCAGGCGGCGCCAACCGAGTTTCGATCAGCAATATGAACGCCTTTGTTTCTCAAATTAAGATTGTCACTTTTACAAGAACTTTCAGCTTTATTTGTAACCTAAACCTATGTGTGTTGATCCATAACTGTATGACCGATCAATATACGTTCGTCGTCCTTCTAGTTCTCATCTTAGCGCTCGTCCTTAGTTTGACCGAAGTCAATGCTCAGCTCCCATTCGTCTCCTGCCAGAACGACACCGTTTAGCAGCCGATGACGACGATCCACAACAATCTGGACGCTGTCCTCTCCTCTACACCTTCCGGCTTCCACAAAGCCACAGCGGGTCTCTTCTTCTGTCGAGGCGAGCGTTGTCATATCAGTTACATGCCCCGCATGACTTGCGACGTCACGGTAGCTCGAACAAAAGTTGAATTGATTTGGTATCATATACTGACTTTGACATCTTGGAACAATTACATGCACCGCAGGATGTCTTCATTGACCAATTCAGTGAAGACTTGGAATTTTTTTCAACCACAAAAACAGATCAAGTTCAGGCTCAGCCACTTACTACTCTCATGTCTCATCAACATCACCATTATTTCTGTTAGATATTGTACATCCGTTGACGCAAGACTTGAAGCATTTTGTATCAGTTACAGGTGATTCCAAGTTTCAATAATATTCATGTTTATAATGACCTCGTGGTAGCTTAGAAATTTATTCTATGGGGATATGAGTTTTTGACACCTCGTGTAAGTCACTCAGATACTATACCTTATCTGCAGTGTGCCTATCGAGAGAAATGCTTTGTTCTTTTCGAGATTGACGGTCAAGTCAAACCCAGATTCTCGTTTATATTTAACTGGGAAGTCGAGTTTCGCCCCTCCATTCTTCATAAACAGACCTACTACATATCTGCAGGAGAGAATGAGGCTTTCTTGGCTTCCTTTTGTAACTGCTGCATGTGTTCTTTACATCATATTTTCTTTTGGAAGCTGTCAGACCGAGTACTATCGGTATCATGAGTGTTCGGGGGCTAATTACACAAGCAATAGCACTTATGAGAATAATCTGAAAACCACACTTTCTTCCTTGTCCCTCAACAATGAAATGAACTACGGGTTTTACAATTCTTCATTGGGTAAAGGTAACTACACAGTTAACACCATTGCGCTCTGCAGGGGGGATATTGATATGTCTGAATGCTTCAGATGTCGGCGTTCTGCTTTCAATGATCTTCTACAGCGCTGCCCATCCCAAAAAGAGGCTATTATTTGGTATGATCATTGCATGCTCAGGTATTCCAACCGCTGGATATTTCACACGGTGGAAAATGTCGCATTTTATCAGTGGAATGTTAATAATGCCACTGAAGCTAACTGGTTCAGCAGAATAGTTAATGGTTTGTTATCCGGGTTACAATATCGAGCCTCATTGGGTGACTCACGTAAAAAGTTTGCTGCTGCGGAAACTTATATTTCCAACAGTACAATTTATGGACTTGTGCAGTGCACGCCTGATTTAACTGAGTCGCAGTGTCGTATGTGTTTAAATGAATCATTCACAGCACTGGCCGAAAATGTTGATGGGAGTCAGAAGCTGGGAGGAATCGTTAGCGGGCCTAGCTGTAATTTCAGATACGAGTTGTATTCATTTTATGCAAGGCCACAACCTCCACCACCGCCACCGCCACCGCCACCTTGGCCTGCAGGGAGAAATTTAGTCCCGCCATCCGGTACGCTATTGCTTTGGTTTTTTAGGCAGCAGGTTGTATCTGTTTTGTCCAAGTTTATATGGCATTAAATAACCAGGACAACACTCCCTGGCTACTCATTTTTTTTCTTCAAAAAATAGAAATGATTGTCGGCGATGATGAAGTAGATGAATTTCACCACTATGATTTGTAACTAATTATTTGACAACAATTTTCCTGTATGTGTATGGTGATGATATTTATGTTTTACAGGCCAACCGGACACAAAGCCAAACAATAAACTGAAACAAGTTGTTATTGCAATTGTTTCCACTCTTGGCTCTGTAGCACTTCTTACCTGGGTTTGTATTCTCATACTATTGAAGAGGCGAAAAGCCAAGCTCCAACGCGAAGGACGCAATATATTTCAATCAGCTGATGCACATGATATTAGATCCACAGAATCCTTACAATTTGATTTTGAGACTATACGAGTGGCTACAAACAACTTTAACAATGGCGACAAGCTAG
>JAWWMW010001935.1:8573-30370 GCA_035048345.1 Echeveria elegans
GAGTGGAGAATAAAGTATGAAAGAGAGTGTTATGTGAGAGATAAAGTAGGAAAGAGAATTGTCCGAAATGAAAATAGTAAGAACAAAAGGGACACCAAAAATAGAACTAGGAAGAACAAAAGAGGACAGAGAGAATATTATTTATAAAACTATAAATAAACTATATACATACACATTATTTATAAAATTACCGTTTACCGAATTTTTTTACCATTTTACAATCGGTAAATTTACCGTTTTATCGTTTTTTCGGTAAACGATAAAAATGTTCGGTAAAAAAATTGGTAAAACGGTAATTTACCGTATATTGCTCTCCCCCTACCTATAATAAAAAAAGAACTAATAAAATAAGAATGAAAACACAAATTTTAAATATTTTATATATATAATTAAAATAAAATATTATAAGAATTATTCATTATTGTTCACGTCCACTATATTTTTATTATCAAAATTATTTTTTTCGATTTGAAATGCTATTCTTTTCGTTGGTTGCCAAAAAGATCGGAATCTCTTCAATATAAGACTGATCTGATTCATGCATTTGTGATTGAACCGTCACTCCGAAACCACGATTGAACCACGAAAGGGTATTATCGTCACACACAGGCACCCCCTGCTACGAAAATTCAGAACACGTTTTCAAAAACCCTAGAGCGCTTTCTTCTCCGTCCTCGCTCCCCGTCTTTCCCCAAATCGACTTCAACCTTCTCAGATTTCGCACTCTCCGCCCCTCTCCTCTCCGTTCCGGTTCCTCACCGAATCGAATCGCTGTTTAAAGACGCCGAGTGTCGCGGCGCTTTCATCGATATGGTCACTGTTGCCAAAGTCGACGGTGCGATGGTACCGACGAGTATACCCGCTGGGATTATTCAGTTTATTAAGGAGATAGTTGGAAATCATTCTGATGCTGATATTCATGTTGCTCTTAAAGAAGCCAATATGGACCCTAATGAAACTGTTCAGAAGCTGCTTCTTCAAGGTTGCTTCTTTTTTATGGGTTATTAATTCTTAATTATACTGGTGTGTTTGGGTTTAGTAGTGCCAAAATTCTGGAAAAGTCCTATTTTTGGGCATGTCTTGATAGTCTCTATATCTTTTCTTATGATTGCTCTTTTGTACATGTCAGATCCATTTCACGAGGTAAAAAGAAAACGGAACCGAAACAAAGAGGTAATATTTGTTTCAAAATTTGTCTTTCATTAGATAGGTTCGCATTGATATTGGTTACTGAGTACTGGTTTCGGAGATAAAGTGGTTACTGTACATTTCAGATTCGCACAGAATCAAAACAACTATCTGCTTAGATATTATAGTTCATTCGCTAGAACAAATCTTTTTTAATTGCGTCGCTACAAGTAACTTGACGAAGAATTTAACTGTTTTCTATCCGCATCAGAATGTAGGGAACAAATGTGCTACAGAGCCCAGTCAAAATCAGCAAGAGGTAGCTGATGTCAGTACATATGAGCAGAATACTCCAAAGGGTGATAGTTACAAGATGAATGAGAGGAGTCAGAGAGGTGGCCACAATCAAAGGGTTGGTTATAATCAAAGAGGCGGTGGTGTTCGCAGGGGTGGTGCTATTAAGAGAGGTGATGACTATCAAAGAGAAGAAACTGTCCACAAAGTTGATGAAAATCATTTGGTTGATGATTTTCAGAGCAGTAAGGGGGGCAAAAACGATAGTATTGTTCAGAATGATGAGTTTAACGATAGAGATGGTGAGGTTCAAAGAGAAGATGGAAATTTCAGAAATTTCCGTTTTCAAAGAAGCGGCAATTTCCGAAGAGGTGGTGGTTTTCACAGGGGGAGTGGTATCAGCAGAGGTGGATATGCACGTAATACTTTACCAGGTAATCCAGCCTGTTAATATTGACCTATGTTACTTGCTTCATGTTAAAACATGTGTTTGTTTGTTTATCATTTACGTCTATCAACAAGTCTGGTACATTTTGCCATAACTATTCCGGTATAGGAGCTTACTGCACCTGTTTAATGCAGTGAAAACCAGAGAATTCCGTGTCGTGAGAGACAATCGAGTGAATCAAAACACAAGTCAGGAGCCATCTCCCTTGCAAGAAACCTCAATATCCAATGGTGCAGAAGGAATCTCTAATGTGTCAATTAAGGGGTATGGTTTTATGAATTTTGACATTTGCTGAAGCTGTTCTAATAATGAACTTGTGTTTTTGTAATTGGTGTAACCTCGTATTGCCTGGAAGTAGAATGGGAAGTATAATCACTTTGGTTGGGTCACTGTATCGTCAGAAATACGTATATAATTTTTGGATGAGTGTCCTTCAATTTTTACGGTTTTTAATTGTAGATTTATTGAAAGTAGTAGCTAATGCACACCATAGTTACTTTGCACTTTTGTAGTTATTTTACTTCTTATTTCTGTTCCGATAGGGACACTTCAGAAAGTTTGTACAACCAAGAGGCTGATGGAGTCAAAAGCTCCTTTACTCATAAGGTTAATGAATCTAAGGGATCTGATGAAACGAGAGTGCCATATCAGAACATAAACACACAAAGACAAGCTGGGAAATCTAGGGATACCCGCCCTCGATCTGCTGGACAGGCTTCAAACAACTCTGTGCTGGGCGTATATTCATCCTCTTCAGACCCCGTGCACGTCCCATCACCAGCAAGATCATCTGCCAATGGCTCTTTTAGGCGTGAAGTTGGTGTTGTTGGTGTCAGGAAGATGGTGAATGATAATGCTGGCAAACAGCCTTCTGTCAATGCAACGGTAGCAAAAAGTAATCGTTCTGCCGGGTCAGTTTGTCCTCACATCTCACCAAAAGGCAATCAAAATGGGCAGAGCACGGGAACAGAACTTATTCCGGTTATGAAGGCTAACAGACCATTCTCTAGCAGTAATCAGTATGCTCACAGATCCCATCAGCAGCCTTCTGGTCATCAAAAAGGTATTGTTGGGGTTATGATTCATTTGAGATTAATCACAGGAATGGGCCTTTGAAACTTGGTAGTTGTGAATGATCTTGTTAGTCTAGACAGATGTTAGGTTAATCAACCTGCAGAAGTGAATTTTTGTTCTATTTACGCAGCTGTCCAGAAGATCAAGGAATGGAAGCCAAAGTCAAGTCAGAAAAGTGCTGTCAATGCTGAGATTGAATCTGCTTTGCCTACTGCAGAGTTTGCTTCTGATGGAGTCGTGGATTCCAGTATAGAGAACATAACTGTCTCGAATAAGCATAGTTCTCAGGAAAGTCAGGGTGTTATCATTGCCGATCACATCCGAGTGCCTGATATTGAGCGTTGTAGGGTAACCTTCGGTAGCTTTGGGCTGGATAAAAATTCGACAGACTCTACTGCAGGATCTCAAACTGTTGAGAGTGGAACAAGGTTTGTGCAATTTGTCTTTGGTGATATGATTGTGAAACTTCATTTTGCCAAACATCCATTAGAAAAGTAACGAATAATGTTTGATTAGATTCCTAGTTTCATCATTTGTTTTTAAAATTAAGAGATTTATGGTTTTGGTCTCTGCAGCCTACCAGTGTTGGCTTCAGATGCCTCTAATGTTACAGTTGCTGCCCATGAATCTACGGAGTCCTCAGCATCTGGTGCAGTAGAGCATCAGTTTTCAGATACAAAAGACTCTCCAAGCCCGCAAAATATACAGAATTACGCTGAGGTTGGTATGGTTCGTAGTGATATCTCATCTTACACTTCAGAGTTGCAGAGGCAACATGATGCAGCCGACACTGGAGGCTTTTCGGTATATTAGTTACTCTTTATTAATTGAAATTTTGTTTCGTAGATATGTGATATGATCTTCGGCTAATTTATGTATTTGTTCTCCAACCAGGGTTATGATCCTCAAACTGGCTATTCCGTTGCATATTTTAGACATTCAGTCGATGAAGCTCGCAATGATGGTCTTCCATCTGTGCAGGAGGTATGCCATTTTCTGTAGGGCTGTGTAATAGATTTACTGATTATGTTGCTTGCTTGTGACTCGTTACTTGTATTTGAAAGTATTTAAGCTACCTATGTTTTTTTTATCAGGGATTGAACATGCATGCAGCTGGGATGGTTCCAGCATCACAAGCACTTTACCAGCAACAGGCACAAGTTGGTCAAATGTACCCTCAAGTACATGTTTCCCATTATATGCCATACAGACAGTTAATTCCACCGGTTTATGTCCCACCAATGGGCATGCCTGGCTATTCAGCAAATTTGGCATATGCACATCCTGTAAATGGTAATGGCTATGTGCTGATGCCTGGTAGCACTTCTCACCTCAATGCCAATGCAATGAAATATGGAGCTCAGCAGCAGTTCAAACCTTCTCTGGGTGGGAGTCCTACAGGATTTGGAAACTACACCGCTCCTAATGGGTACACAGTGAACGCACCTGGTGGTATGATGGGAACAAGTGGGGTTGATGATCCATCCCGGGTTAAATACAAAGATGGGAACCTATATGTCCAGAATACACAAGTAATAACTTACATGTTAACTTTACACATTCCGATTCCTCATCTATGGTTTCAGTGTCTCATATGGTAATTCCTTTCTTCCGACAGGCTGAGGCACAAGAAATGTGGATGCAAAATTCAAGGGAAATGTCTGGTTTACAATCTTCTCAATATTACAGCATGCAAGGACAAGCTCCCCATGGTGCTTACATGCAGTCCCACCATGCTATGTTCAACCCAGCAGTAGCGCAATCATCTCATATGCAGTACCCAAACCTGTACCACCCTCCAGCAGCAGCCATCTCAAATCCCCATCACATGCCTCCAGCTAACGTCGGCCTTCCTCAAGCTGCTCCCATGGCACAAGTAGGCTCGTACCAGCAGCCTCAGATGAACAGCCATTTGCAGTGGACATCAAAAACTTTCTAAGCCGAAAGTTAAAGCTTTGACTTCAGGGCAAGCCATCTACGGGAGCTTAATCATCTCACTGTCTCCTTGTGTCAAAAGCTTGTTCGGCTTCTGTCGACTCCAACTAATTTATGTGGTTAATATAAATTAATGGTTTTCTCAAGTTTTCATCAGCTGGTGGTTTATGTCTTCATCTGGTAGGGTGTTGTAGCCTTTTATCATCAATAGCCAAGTGGGGGCCTGTGCTTAAAGCCCAGCTAGGTTTCACCGCGTGGCCGTTCCGCAAACAGTATTGAGTATATATATAAGCTTCACTCCACCATCAAATTCCCCCATGAGAGGAAGCTCCAAACGCCCAGTCAACTCTCCCTCATTCTCATCCTCCCTCCTCACACACGCTCAACTTCCTCCGAGAAGATCGGAATCGAATCGGAGAAAATCATTCAGCTTCAATCGATATATACTCCTTACTCCTATGTGATCAGCTAGTAGTAGTGTAAAGACAGGACAGAATGTGAATATTTGCAGCTTTGGTTAAAGTAGGATGATTTAATATATACTGTACTAGAGAGTATTTGCTGAAGGAGATGTTCTTGTTGTTGTTGTTGGTTCTTCTACATTATTCTTCTTCTTCAGTATTTTGGAAACAAAAATAAGAAGATAAAGCCAACTAAAGATAAATTTGTGTTGTGTTGTTAACATAAAAAAACAAAGCAAACTTTTCCAAGAACAAGTAAAGCTGGGATCAGCACTGTGTAGTCTATAGTCTGTAGTGTGTAGTACTACGTACTCTCCTTTCCTCTTTTATTTACTGCCCCCGTAATCTTTTTGGTTGTTATTTCTTTGGTGTCTGTCACATGTAGTACTAGCGTAGTGCTAGGTAGCATGAGCTGTTGATGGATATAAACACTAACCTAATTCGTTGGATATATCTTGATGAAATCAGTTAGGGCACCCGGATGTGTTTGTGGATCAAAACAAAACATTCCTTCAATTGAGTAGTTTGAAGATAGCTAGGGTATTGAATGTCCATTGTACATCATTGACTTCATAAGTAATAGTTGAAATACACTATTGTTGAATGGCCAATTAGTTTTAGTTTAAAAGAGAATGCGGGCCAATGAAGAAATGATTTTACTGTAGAATGGATACACATTACACAGTGTTAGGTGGAAATCGGGGAATATAGTGTTGGTGGATGAAAAAATTGAAATGCAGGTTTGGTGGTTTTACGTATTATTGATTTGCTTACTGTTTGTTTCAACATACGGTGGTGGTAGGTTTTGAGTCTCTCTTCAGATTAGACAAAGTGAGATGTGATATGTTGTTATCACTGAGCCCCCTGGTCATTCCAAAGATTTCCATTGTTAGGGATTATCATAACACACTCGCACAGCATGTCAATTTAGTGACGATACATAACGGATCAATTTACTTTGAATGCAAAAGATAGGCCCGGACCAACATGACGTTTAAGCGATAAGCCCAGCCCACAGTTACAGGCTTCGAGAGGAGAGGGGGGGGACAAAAAGATTAGTCTCCCACAATGTGTTGCGGAACAACATTAGATATTCAACCAAATTATTCTTACACACACAAAATAATCTTCTGTTAATTCTTCAAAGGCGCCTTCTTCACTCTGTCAGCTATGCGGGCAGGACCAGTTGTGGGAGACTTGAAACGGCCTCTTCCTTCATCCTCCTTTTCCTGAAAGTTTTAATGCAACAGCACCTCTGTTAACTCTATCTTTCCAAAAAGATTTTAAAAAATTGAACAAAATAGCATGGTAATATTTGCCATCTCAAGGAATTCATCGCCCGCACATCTCCACACACGAAAAAAGAAAGAAAGATGAACACACTAGTGAACAACTTAAAACATCATGTCCAAACAATTCATACCTTTTTCTTAACAACCTGAACCACATCCTCATCCTGAAGCACATGAGAAAGGCCACAATGCTGCGGATAATGCCTAGCACTTGTTCCCCACACCAGCACATACTTCACTTCCTTAACTAAACTCTTGTGCAGGTGATTGCAGAAATCCTCAACTGTGCAGCCACCTCTATCCTGCAACCAGTGAAGTATCAACTTAAATAAGATTCTATTCACATTCCAAAAGGATACTTGAAGGCAGACCAAGAGTGAAACACATACAACAGAGAGAACAACAGGATCTGCAAAATCAGGCTGCTGCCCTTGTGGTTTTGTGTACACTCTGACAAGCCCCATCTCCTCCCACATCCTGGCCAGCAGTCTGTCCAGATTGAGCTGTTTTAATAAGCATACATGAGAAGTTAATACGTTAAAACAACTTATACGCAACCTCATCTCCAAGCGAGGGCTTGAAGTTATAAAGCAAATCATAGTTCCAAAAGCTTGCGAAACTTCAAAGTTACAAAGAGTTTAGATTTAAACCTTAAGGTTACAGCTGATGACAACAGAACTGGGCTGCCGTGCTAATTTATCCACATCATCAATACCAACAACGTCTATCTTGTTGTATACATATACACACTTCATGTACTTCCGATTTCCCTCAATGACATCAATAAGATCATCAACAGTGGCATCCTCTCGAAATAAAAGCTGAAAAAATTACTATGTTAGAACACTTCTCTTTTGAGGAAGATGAGAAATCCAATGATGTCAGCTCCTATGTTACTTGCAGTATTTAATCATAATAAGGAGCATACCTCTGCATTGTGAATTTTGTATTCATGTAAAATTTGGTAGCAAAGTTTCTCATCCACATGGGTTAATTGTACAGTGCTGTTGAATGAGATGCCTCCGGTTTTCTTCTTTTTAAAATATATCTAACAAAAGATCAAGAGCAAACTTCTGTGGTAAGTGTTAGACAGTCATTGCAAATTCACCAACTATTAACTCTCCGTCTATTATTTATGCTACGTGAAAGAGATGAAAGAAAGAAAAACGCTACTTGAAATAGAGAAAAGCAGATGCTGAAATTATGATAGCGTAATAAAATAAGACACATGCAAACTAGACGATGATTGATAACAAAAGAAAGATTACCTGAGGTGATTTCTTGTTTAAACGCAAGCCAACTGCTTCCAACTCCTTCGTCAATATCTGGCGATGTCCCTCACTCTGAGTACATTCACATGTTAAATGAATTAAAGGGCTAAGAGCGGATGTTTTCCATAAGTTTGTAAAGTTTGAAAAGTAACAGTAGAGGCATCCCTTTCCTTTGTTGCTCCTGGAATTCATTACTTTATCTTCATACAAAACACCTAATTCACAATGATCAAAGCGTGGGGACACTTACTTTGGAGGCATCAAGAACCATCAAGACAATGTCTGATGACTTTGAAACAGCAATAACCTGCAAGTTTCGAAAATCCAAAATTCAGTAATTTCTCATGCCACATATAACCTACAAATGAAGCGCTGATATCAGAAAGTAACCTAAACTGTGAGTAACTATAATAAGCTCTTTATCTTGACTGTCTAATAAGATTATACAATACAGGATGATAACGTACCTGCCTACCACGGCCCTTTCCTTCAGAAGCACCTTCAATGATTCCAGGAAGGTCGAGCAACTGAATTTTGGTATCATTGTAGTGAATAATGCCAGGAATGCAGGTAAGTGTTGTGAACTCATATGATGCGGCTTCTGAGTGAGTTCCTGTCAACATGGTAAGAAGCGTCGACTTTCCCACACTGTAATCATGCAAATACCAATCAATTAGATATATTGCCTACCCTAACTTGACATGTGAAATAGAAGACAAACTGATAATACTCCTAAAGGTCAACAACCACCGTCAAAACAAACTCAACTTTAAATAGCAAACACCTGGGAAACCCAATTAGAGCCACACGCCCGTGCCCATACTTTGTAACTTCAAAACCTTCACCAGCTCCACTAGTACCCTAAATTTTATAAACCATAAGCACATCAAAGAATAAAAAAGGACTGGATAACATAAGTCAAAACCTTTGGAGGTTCTAACAGCTGAGTCCTCAACTTTGCAATCTTTGCCTTGAGTTGGCCGAGATGGTATTCTGCACTTTGAAAGGGAATACATGTCACAGGTCAAGTAGAGTTGGAGAAACTCATATAAACAGCATAGTTGGAATTCATCTCCAAATCTACTAACACACATAAATAATACAAAAAAGAGCATCCTAAAGCTAGTCCGTAACCGTTAAAAATATTACCTGTGGCTTTATTTTTCTGCGTCCTTGCCATCTCTGCTTCAATTTCCTTGATTCTCTCAATGATCCCCATATTGGCCTAAACTGTGTCCAGACAACAAACCAAAAAGAACATTAACTGTCTGCGATCATTTCTTATTTCACTAGCTTCAATTCAGGTCCTACTCTCAGATGAAATCGAAACTAACGGCTACAGTCCAACCGCTGAAGGAAATGTCCAGAAAGAAAAAAGCAGAACATCACATAATAAATACTACAGTAATATGAAGCCAGATAGATCAACTGATTTCACCGCCGTCACATTATCATCAAGAGCGCGACATGTACAGCGAACACTATTATACAAAGCAAAATTCGATGATGAAGATCACACCTTAGCTTTCTCTGCCTCCAGGAGACGTAACACCGTCGGAGAAGTTACCGCTAGGGCACTGAGGAAAAAAAGATGAAATCAAACCAGCGGTTTTTATTAACATTCGGACCGGTAATATTGGTTCAAATCAATTAGTTTTAGGCTGAAATGCTGAATAATACGTAATCTATCCTAATAATTGGACTACGTCCGCAACACACCAACAGTGAGGAAACTGTTCGTCGCTGAAACTCCAATTTCATCGCTAAATCTCCCATTGCCTCCTCTCTCCAAACCCTAAATCCCAGAAATCGACTTCTGCACTCCTCAATCCTCATCGCATCGAAAACCCGCCCCACCAAATACGCGTCGTCAACCGAACCCGACAGATGCTCCTGCGACCAGGCTGCTCTTCCTTTGAACAAACATCTTCTCATCCATTAAGCCTTCCCACTTGGTGTTGACTAACGGGATTTCGACGGCTGCGCGCTTGGTTCACTTTCTGACTATCAGAACGGGGAATTTGGTTACCAGTTCGCGGAGAAATTAGGGTTTTTGTGACTTTATTTTGAAAGGAGTGAATCCCACCGCCGTCCAATCTGCTTCCTCGGCCAGATCGACCATGAAAGGAGTGAAATTCAAGTCCGCTTCTAATAGCAAGTGAGTCCCTTGCAACTATGCCTTTGTTCAATTCTATTATTAAATTTCACACAATTTCAGTTTTTTCTTTTCTGATTTATTTTTCGGATGTTGTTGCTATAGATGATGTTTTATCATTGTTGTTGTTATCGTTTGGGTTGCGTGATTTCAAGGTCTGTCTGTGGCTGCTGCGATTTTGACGTTGGTGATCTGAGAAAGTTTTAATTTAGGGATTTTGATGTGTTTAGTTGAGCAGCGGATTCTGAAGATGAGTTTGTGTCTATCGTCCGATCGCGCGCAGCCGGAATATTCTGTGGACAGCAGCAGCCTTTTCTCGGATCGGCTTTTCAGGTTTAATTGAATTCTGATATTTCAATTACTTTTTGATTACTGTGACTTTCGCGTCGGTGGATTGTGTTGTTTCAGTGTCAATCAATTTAGGTCAGATTTGTTGTTGAATTAGGGTTTCGTTTTGGTAGTTTTTTCGCTTAATTTTGCTTCGATGTCTGTGCTAAAATTCTATTGGTTGTTGCTGAAATCTACTACAATTGTAATATTATATATGGAAAATGTTACCGATTTTCTATTGATTGAGAAGTAGAGTGGATTAGTGTTTGATTAAGTTTTATTATATGGTTTGATGTTTACTGGATATTGGATTATAAGTGTTGGTGAAAATGTCGACTTCTGCGAGGAAGAGGCTGAAGAGAGATTTCAAGAGGTTGCAACAAGATCCTCCTGCGGGAATCAGTGGAGCACCTCAGGATATTAATATAATGCTTTGGAGTGCAGTGATATTCAGGTGAGTCTTGAAAGAAACGACTGTGTAATTTGTAGTCGTGGTATTAGTTATGGGGATTGATTTGGAAGTTAAGCTGATGATTTTGCGATTTTATATTGCAGGCCTGATGACATGCCATGGGATTTTATATTGCAGGCCTGATGACATGCCATGGGAAGAAACAAGTTTGAGTAGCTTCTTGAGCTCCAACGGCGCAATGATTGTGGTCGTTGATATGCCGCCTTTTATGCAGATCCACGCCACTGATTGTGCTAGAAAGGCTTATGATACTCGCATTATCCCTCAAAAAGGTAACATACCCGAATTGTGAAGTATCTTAATTATTCATGTTCAGGTATTCATTTGCACATCAGAACTCTCAGGTTTTTAGATTAGAGGATTATTTCCATAGAGGGTTTTCATGGCGTTAAAATGCTAAAGTACAGCGTGTTGTTGAATTCCATGTTATAGCTCTTATTGCGTATATGTGGATGTGTTCAAAGTTAGAAGGATTGACGACTGATGGGGTTTTTGCGGGGATAATATTTTGCAGGAATTGGATGGGTTTTGTGGACCAGCATGGCACTGTATAGTAGGGATGAGTTTTGGGTCGTTTGTAACTCATTCGGTGGGTGAATTCCTGTATTTCTCTTTGGATCACAAGATGTACATCCTGTTGTTCAAGACAACTGTACAAAGAGCTGATTGAGGTGAATTAAAACGTACATGTGTTGATTATTTGTTGACTGAAATGTTGCTGAAACGTTGCTATTTGTCGCTGCTGAAATGTTGCTGAAACGTATGTTGATGAAAGCTACTATTTGTTGTCGTAGTTGCTGAAATGGTAAATGTTTAGTGCTGAAATCAGTCGGTCTTTAGTGCTAAAATCAGTAATTTTTAGTGCTGAAATGTTGCCAACGTTAAGCCTTTCTAGCTTTCAGCACTAAAAAATTACTTATTTCAGCAAAGAACCAGCTATCTTCTTGATGTGGACGTGGCTGTGATATGTTGTTTGAGGATGCCTACGAATATTGTTATGCTGATGAAATTTAACTGAATTAATATAAGTTCTAAGTCGTTTATACCAGTAAATTCTGTTTCTCCAACAAAGAAACGTAAAGATTTAGCAGTTAGACTCGTTAAGATGTTTGAGTTTGCATAGTTTTGTGAAGATTGTGCGAATGGTTAATTATTTTCTGCTTCTAGATAAGCTGATTGTGATCACTCAGTGTTGGATTAATAGTCTCTGAATTTTGTCTCGGGAACTCGGTGTCATCTATTGTTACATTATTAGCGCTCAAAAGTGGAGGGTCTCAAGTCTGAATCTCTTTTTATGTCAGAGAAAGCCTCGGATGTTGGTGGATCTTGGGTTGCTGGGGAAGTTCAGTCCTTTTATAGGGGAAAAGAATAGATATATTTTTGGTGGCATGCATAAGTCATCTGAAGGATTCTCTGTCGTTATAAAGATGTGAAAGTTGAAAGCTATGGAGGTGCCTGCCTGAAATTTGTGGTGTTACGCTCAGCTGTTGTAAACTTTTCCTGATCTGTTATACTCAAGTTGTTATGCTCAATTTGAGAGTTGTATTGAGCTCATGTGATCCTGTTGTTTAGTTGTTCTGTGATCAGTTGCTATGCTCAGGTCTGCTCATTTTTATG
Organism: Echeveria elegans; assembly: GCA_035048345.1. Taxonomy (NCBI): domain Eukaryota; kingdom Viridiplantae; phylum Streptophyta; class Magnoliopsida; order Saxifragales; family Crassulaceae; genus Echeveria; species Echeveria elegans. Next base: position 21,051 of record JAWWMW010001935.1, read on the forward strand.
TCTACCTTTTATGCCCATGATGTTGTTGTGTTGTACTGTTGTGCTCTGCTTTCGACGAGCACACAACTAAAATGAGTCGAACAACTATATACATGTTTTTTTAAATATTATAACTTTGGGGGATGACAATGTTTCTAATGATTGATGAACTTTTGGGGATTTTTCTGCCAAACATGTTTTCAAATTTATATCTGCCAGCAACCGAATTTTTTTCTTGGCGCATCCCGTCGGAACGACGGATTTGACACTTGTTTCCCTATAAATAAGGACCTCAGTTGTTGGAATGAAGGACAACATTAAGTTTTTCCAATATACTATCAACCACTTTATCTTCAACCTTCAAATCTGCAACAATGTCTCCACTAATCTATCTCCCTTTACCAATCCTAAACCATTTTCATCACCGGTCAAAAATCTCTATTTTCCTTCATCAAAATCCACTATAGGAACTTCAAATATAATTAGATTTCTAATCCTTGAACTTATTAATCACTTATTTAACAACATGTTATCCGCACGAACACTCGCTGTTGGTAAATTCAAAGTTATGACATTTTCAACTTTCATTTTATGTATTTTATTTATTATCATATACATCATAATACTATCGAAGATGGATTAGTCGTCGTATAATATTATGAAGTAACTTGCCATCTTTAATTTAATTTACTTACAATATCATTTTACTATCGAAGATGACTCATCCATCGTATCACATTATTTACTTTTCTTTGCGTGTACTATCAAATTACTATATTTGACAGACTTAGTCTTCATATAATAAAAATTGATATGATCTACGCTTAATAATTCAGTTTCTAATATTGTTTGGGAATAATATCATTTAAATCCCTAACTTCTCAATTTTACTCATTTAAATCATCAACTCAGTTTTGCCCATTTAAGTCCTCAACTTCTTTGTTGACTTTCAAAAAAATCTTAAGTTTATGTTGACTTTGTCATTATAGATCTAAACCCTAAACCCTAAATGCTGAACTGATGCCTATAATGGCAAAGTCAACATAAACTTTTTTTTTTTTGAAAGTCAACTAATAAGTTGGGGATTTAAATGGGCAAAACTGAGTTGAAGATTTAAATGGGTAAAATTGAGAAGTTGGAGATTTAAATGACAGTTTTCCCAATATTGTTTCTAAATGATTAAATTTTTTTAAAAATAAAGTTTTTCTTCTTATTTATTGACTAAATTATTTTTCTTAATGAAATTCAGTATTTTTTGAAAATACCCAATGGTAACCTAACGATACCTAACGACTGTATTTGTTTTCTTATTCATACAATCTAACCCTATCTTACTAAATTATATCTTCTCTTCTTCCTCGCTCTATCTTAAAATTTTGCAATCTTACAAAATGTGTCGGTTTATGTACATATTACTCTGTTACTTGTAATATTTATATTTTTCTCTTCACTGGTAAACTTAAATCGAATGAATTTTATTTTTGGAATTTTATTTTTGGTTGACAATGATCGGATTCTCATATAATTTATTTGGTCTTGTAATTTTTCTAGACATATGTTTATCATATCTAATAAAATATTTTTTTCATCAGTTTCCACCATGTCGAACGTCATAAATCTTGAATCCGGTCAACTAGAGCTCGCTGGTAACAATTATGCCTCATGAAAGAATGATATTGAAATACATTTGGAATCAAAGAATCTTCTTGAAACGATTCAAGTTGACAACAATGCATCAAGTCATAACATGACAGCAACCATGATGTTTATTCGCTGACTGAACGTGCGTCATCGTACGCGTCAAATTTGTATTTATAGTACCTACTTAAGACACTTAGCAAGTGGTAAGCAGGGTCGAACCCAGAGGAGAGCAAACAGTTCAAGTTCGTAATAAGCTACAACTAAATTATTTCTAAAGGGAGGGTTTTCAATAGTTGTTTTGTAACACAAAAGTAAAGAACTGAGGTTTATCAATTCAGAGAAATATCAGCCAAGGGAATCGCTCATGCGACTAGTAATCATCGATCAAAATATGTCATACAATACTGAATTAAAATGGTTGTTCCCGTTAAAGATACAACCTACGCACACTCGCTAAAGTAATACGCTATCTGTTCTAATTAGATAATCCCGCTAAAGACTTATCTAATTTATCAGTTCAATCTACTATTATCCGCTAGAGTCTCAAGTAAATATAACAATCACGCAGTCAAAACACAATAATTATTCCCCCTATAGGCTTAGTCACTATCATGCAATTCCTACGTGCCACACAATAACATAATTTAAGTTTACCTCTAGGCTACGCACAATAAATAATTAAAGTATGCAATAAAGCGCAAGAATAAGAATAATTCAACATGTAAATAAATTAAGCACACATCTCATACTATAATGTCGCAATCACAACTCCCCAAACTGAAAATGGATTTAGCTACTGAAAAATATTGTATTAAAATAATAAAATTGAGCTTGATTAACGAGAATGAGTACAAGAATAATACTAAAATCAGCGCGAACGTTTCTTGAAAATCAGTTGAGAAGAAGAGGGTTGGGCGGACGGAGGTGTCACTCACTATGTCCCTGTTGTGTGTCTATGAACCCTAGCCCTAGCTTCTTATTTAAAATGATGAGCTGACTTGTTGAAGAAGCAAGGACTTTTAAGCACTTTGGGCCCAATTTTTAATTTCGGAGTTGCAATGACCCGTATCTTCTAGCCCCGTGTCGGCCCTTTTCAGCTTGGAATTTGACTTTGGTGTAAACTAAAGATTTATAGCTCTTTGAATTAGCTTTCCAACGTCATATAGTACGTCCGAAACGGATGAGTAATGAGTTCACAAGAAGCTTACGAAGAAGAAAGGTCACTTACACAGAGTCAACACAATTAGGTACGCGGACTCTTAAGGAATTTATGGATATTACAGCAATGTTCGCATAAAAAAAAACAAACGCTGCCGCGTGATCCTCTGTCTCAACCTCCAACTCCAGCCTCTATATCCTTACACTTTCGGCTTCCCGAACAACTTCATAAATGACAAAAATAGCGTCGTAAATCTCCAATGCGGTAATACATTTGTGAAACAAAATTATACCACAATGTAATAGTTTATCATGAAAATGTACTTAATTTACGAAAATAAACGACTCGATGGAACGTATAAATACGCTCAATCAGAGGGTTTGTATTTTATCTAAGTTTTTGACTTATGAGAGTTATGTTATTGTTGTTATTGTTGTTATTTTGTGACATTCCGTCTGGCTAAACCCTTATTCCGCGCTACTAGTGGCCTGCTTGAGTCAAAGATTGTGTTGTCATCTGCGCGCCTGGTAGCAGATGCATCGTGATGTTGGGTGGAAATTCTTCCGGCGGTTAAAGACTCATCTCCTTGCCCAAGTGCAGAACAAAGCGGTTTGAGGATGTGTCGTGATGTTTTGTGCGTTGAACGACTATTGGTCGGTGATCTGTTACAGCTGGTCGCTCAGTGATTGTTGGCTGGTTGCGCTTAGTCGCTGATCTTTGTAACCCTGTTGCGGCTGGCTGGTCGTGGGCCCATGGTTGTTTGGGAAGTTGCAGTCGTGGCTGGCTGGTGCAGCGTGTCGTCGGGACGAGTGTTCGTTCAGGTTGCCCTGTTGCGTGAAGCGTCGTCGGATTGCATGGCAAGGCGTCGTGGCTGGTTGTTCTGGAGGTGTGATTCAGATCGTTTATTGTCGTAGTTGTGGATGCTGGAAGCTGTTTCAACTGTCGTCCGGGCCGGCTCGTTCCGTTGGAGGGTTGTCGTTTGGAATTGATGTCATTTATGGTATTGTCATTTATGGCATTGGCATTTATGGCGTCCTGAGGTTTAAAAGAAATACGTATTGTGTATTTTTTCTGTTTTGGGTATTGATGGTCATATGTGACCCGTGCTTGATTTGATTTTTTACGTACTAGATTATTAGATAATCTTGTACAATATTTTGTATCCGTGTAACCCTTTATCGGAAAAAAGAAGATACAATTCATTCATTTTACTCTCTTATTCATTTTACTTTCCTTTGTTATCAATTCATACTGTCAACACAGTACTTCAAATTAGGCTAAAACGCACGCCTCTCCGGAGAGACAACACGAAGCCATTTTATGCTTACAAACACTTGCTAAAAAATGAAGTAAATCATGTAACCTACAAAACTTGCACAAAAACATTGTTACTTCCTACCCATTCGAGCTGCTATAATGAAGCACTCAAACTAGCATCTATCAGCAGAGCAGAAGAACAACAAGTCAAAGTAGGATTACAGGACACTAAAAACCTAACACATGCAAATCAAACAACGTGGTAGCATCTGGCATTGTTCTTTTAGAAAACGTTCACTTTTCTTCTTAGAATACGCTACCTAGTTACCCTGTCGGTTTGCTGCAAGGTGGTAGATGTATTTTGTTTTGTTGTTGATGGTCTTCAGAAAGAGGTTTCACCTTAGTTTGTAAATGAAGAGCAAACATGGAAAACTGTGGTACACAATTGGCTATTGGTACCTACTATACCATCTACCCACCTATACGGCTATATCACATTCTCAATGCATATCATCATTGTTTCCTACTGCCCTTGAGTTGACCGTCCAAAAAGTTTAATTAACTTACAAGATTGCAGTAACATTGTTGCCCACGATGTCCTCCTCATATCCAAAGTCAGTTGGATGGTGCTTGTTGTTTCATTCATCTCAAATTCCTCCATAGCTTTATTCAACGAGTAAATTAAACGCTCCACGACTCACTTGGGCAAATGCACAATTAACCCACAGGAAATACATGTAATAACACCATCCAATCACTCTGTACAAGACTCGCTGATAGATGTTTACATCTACCTTCGATTGCACACTAACACTTTCATCTACATTAATAATAATCTTCCATCCTCAACACACAAACACCAACCATCCACTTTTCCTTACTAATTTCATCATTTTTCTCACTAAATATCTATTACAATAAGATAAAAATGCCCTTCTCGACCCTCATTTATACTACATGTCATTCATCACTATTCATCTATATTTAATTGTATTTGCATGTATTTCACTGTATTTTACCGTATTTGATCAGGTAGATTTCAAAAAAATTATAGATTGAGAATTTAAAAAATTTAAAAATTATAAATGGAGCAAAAAACGTTGTAAAGCTTAATTAAATCGATTGAAGACACCGAAAAATTCACGTCGGGATGTGTAGTGATGTAAAATTCAAATAGAGAATGGTCATTTATGGCATAACAGACGCGAAAAATAAAATCATTCACTCAAAATAAATTAATTGTGTCACATGATGGCTTCCGTTTGAAAATACAATAATGGTGACCAGCTAATATGAAAAAATCCGGAACCTTGCTAGTGAGCACTGACATCAAACCCGTGAACCCAAAATACCTGCACAATTTACAGGTTGTGTTGTGAGTGCAAATTGGCAGTATAAAACAGCGTACGATGTTGAAAGAATTATAATAATAAAAAAATTACCTTGAAAAATTACGACATAGCAGAAGATGAGAGTAATTAACATTGCAAAAATGCTGCCCAAACTTGATGGTCCTTTATCTGCTTTCTTCTGACTTAGAATTCTCATACGCTCAGTCCTTGCGCGCTTCATCATTGCAAGCTCAGACACTTCTCTTACAAACTTCATGTCCAAGGCATCCAGGGATGGCCCTTTAGGAGGCCTCGGTGGTTTAGCAGCTTTCTTTGCATTGATTTTTTTGTACCTCTCATCCGATAATTTTTTCACCAAATCCTCCTTCATCCATCGAACAGGAAGTGTTGCCAAATTTCCACCAGATATCTCGCCTATACCCATATCATTACACGAAGACGAGCGAAGGGCATATTTGCCATTGATATAACTCTCCGATCCAGCATAGCCCCTCCACATTCTTCCAGAATTACTGTTCACCATTTCACAACCTTTCAAAAACTCATCACTAGATTGGTCACCACTGGTAATGTTACCATTTTCTAAATCAACCATGGCATCATTTCTCATTCCCTCAGTGAAATCCATCACATACTTTCCCCGAATCACCTGCACTGCCGACTACAAAAACCATTAATTGAAAGATACTGCATGCGTGACCTACAATCTCGTTTCGCTAGCCCATCAAACAGCTTCACCTAAGTGTGTCAACAATTGCCACAAAACACAAATAGACCTTGAGCGAACTCCGAAGATAAGTAAAAAACGACTGGCCGGGTACCCAATGCTGAATGATATACACAATCCCCAGCTACTAACCGAAATCTCTTCAGTAAAATCAGCTGATGCTCTGACTAATTTAAAATCCTAGCACAAAAGGATTCTTCAGCTGATGCCGCAATCCATAAATTTTGAATAATGGCTCCTAACCTAAGCAACAAACAAAAACGCCTAAGAAAAAACCCTTGGAAAATTTGCATCATAATCCATATATTTTACGAACATGTTGCAAATCCAAATCCCAGTAGAGAAATGAATGCAAGGCGGAAAAAATAGAAAAAAATAAAATAAAATAAGGATGAGTAAATTTTACCGTAATTAGGGCTGGTAATCGGAGAGATTAGGACATGGAATTTTGAGGGCATTTAGATGATCGAAATTGGAAATGGAATCAGGGTGAAGAGAGAGAAAGCGGAGTGATTTAGGGGAGTGGCACAGAGCAGTTGGTGGAGTGGAGATCGTTAAATTTAATTTCGAGGATGTGAAATTACAATTGACTATTCTTCCTGTCTTCCAAAAGACTCAAAAATATCGTTCGTTTTGGTCAATCATAAAAAGTTATCGGTAAATGTTATCCCCCTGCCTCCCAATATTAATGGTCATTGAGTTTATACGGAGTTTCAAAAAATAAAACTAGGCGAGACAAAAGTATGAAATACAGTAAGTAGAAAATAATAGATTGAAGAGAGTAAGGTCTGTTCTTTTGACCTCAACTAAAATTGAACTGAACTCAACTGAATTGAAAGTTAAAATTTTAAAAATAATTCATCAGTTTCATTTAAGTATAGTATTCCATGATGGAGATATGAAAATTTTTCATCACTTGGAAACTGAAAATGGATAAGAGGTATGACTTATGAGTTGAGAAGTGATGATTTTTTATTTTTATAACTTCTGAATGCATGAGACAAGCTTGAATATTTTTGACAAATGGATATATTTTGACTGTTGACAAGAGGTCGTTGGGGCTTTTGCAGGGTTAAGGTTCACAGTTCAGCCTCATAACTTCTTATTGGTAGATATGTGTGCTAAATAAAGATATCCACGTGAGAGAATACGCCCAAAATTTTGAAGCAATTCTACATGAAAACTAAGCTCAAATGTCACACATACATGCAAGTCACACATAAATCGTAAAATAATATTAATAAATATTCGTATCATATTAAAATAACCGGCTAATCATAAATGGAAATATAATTAATCAATCACTACAACAATTACAATTCTTCTTCTTCCTCGGTGTCTTCTGAAGTTCGAAGCTCTTCCTCTGAACTTTCTTCTTCATCTTCGTCCCCACCTCGAGTCTCATATACAGAACCAACCGGATCATGCAAGGGACCTTGTCTGTCAACATCCTCGAGTGGATCATCGATAGTTCGCATGATGAATGTGGATTCTTGTTGGAACGGTTCTGGAACTATAATTTGGTGATCTGAACTTTCAACACCCTCTTCAACCCATACATGAGATTTCAATTTACATACTCCCAACCAATCACCATCTTGTCGCCTTCTTTTTGGATATTCAATGAAATACACTTGAGACGACAGGTGTGCGAATATGTAACAATCTTTGTTAACCATTTTCTTGTGCCGGTTGACGTCGACCATCTTCATCTGATGGTGCACGCGAGTCCCTCCCTTATTTTGGGTATCAAACCACGAGCAACTAAATATTACAGGCCTCTTCACCGTAGGAGATACATAGTTCGGTTGAATAATTTCTTCTAGTACTCTGTAGTAATCCTTTTCACCGGTGCCAAAAGTTTGTCCCAACACACATATCCCGCTATAGTCTGTGGCTCTCGTTGACGAATGACTCTTTGTGTGGAACTGATATTCGTTGACAACATATCCTGGAAACATCCTAACAACTCTAGCAGGGCCACGTGCCAAAGTTTGGATGTTGTTGTCAATAGGTTGTTCAGAATTATCAACATGCTCATCAAACACTAATTAATAGATGATGAAGAAAATATACATATATATATATATTAATTTATATATGAAAGACTTACATATTGGTAAAATCAATGACAAAATTGTGCTTCCAAAATACACTGTTCGGCGCTGTCCGCAATTTCAGGATCCGCCCTACGCACGATGTTTTCAAGGAAATACCTGATAAGAATTAACAATAAGTTAATTATAATTAGGAGAAATATTTCAATTGTTAAATAAAATAATTATAATGAAAAATATCTTACTCCACAAATGGTTCAACTTCTTCACAGTTGAGTAGGATGTAAGTCTGTATAATCTGATATTCATCATCCGTAAGTGTTCTGCATATGAGTTTACCCAAAGTACGGCCTCAAAACTTGAAAATAGACAAATCGTCTAGATCTACACCCACATCGAGTCCATCATCTGCATTTCGACCTTGGGACATCTGGTTATTTGCAACATGTAAGTAGAAATAATATCCACAGAATGTCGAGGTCTCCTGAATTATGTATGCACTGCAAATGGACCCTTCCACGCGCGCTTTATTTCCTACGGTCTTCTTCAATCTTCCAAGAAATGTATACACATATATGTTACAAATTTTCATTTGTAATCGATGAGTTTGAAACTAACACGTGAATAAATAAATTATTTAAGTAAATACCTCTCAGATGGATACATCCATTTGTACTGTACAGGCTCACAAATTGATGCCTCCATTGTCAAATGTATAGACAAGTGCTCCATTGAGTCAAACATCGCAGGTGGGAACTTCGCTCTAGCTTGCACAAAATGATTATCTTCGCATGCAGATTTTGTGCTATTTTTGTCCTCATCTCATAACATGTAAGATCCTTGAAAAATGCACTTAACTGTGCGATAGGCTCCCAAATTCTTGTTCTCTAAGAACGATCGAAAAGCAACACCCAACAACCTTTACATAAACACATGACATTCATGGCTCTTCATCTCGAACATATGCAGTTTGTTCAACTCAATGCAACGGCTTAGATTTAAAGCGTAACTATCTGAAAATTTGACTGTTCTCAACTATTCAAGTAGAATTTTCTTCTGCTCCCTCTCCAGCGTGTATCCCGTCTTCCAGTACTTACTATCACTGTCATCGGGTTCTAGCTCTGGCCGTCTACAAATTTCTCTGATGT
>JAWWMW010001935.1:30470-44914 GCA_035048345.1 Echeveria elegans
TCCAAATCGGATCAGATGCTAAATTATACGAGCTGATTCCACCGCCGCCACATTATCATGAAAAGCACGACATGTACAGCGGACACGATGATAACAGCTGCTTGTGGGAGAAAGTGACCGTTAGGGCGAAGATGAAATCAAACCATCGAACCAGCGGTTTATGATATTCGAACCGGTAAATATGTTTCAAAAAATAGAGAATCAGTTCGGTTCAAGCGTTGTCTGTCGAGGAACTCACATATTTGTTATGGGACAAATATTCACATGAAGCTCTCTGAACACCGTATTATTAACTGTTGTTCATGGAAGAAGAAGTAAATGCTAAAAAAAAAAAATCAGCTATAATGATAAAAGCAGAAAATCCTTCTAACAGGACCCTCCAGGCGAGCTCTGAGATTCTTTATTTCAGAAATGGGTTTGTTGATGCAGCATTTGAGAGCCAGAGGCAGATTGAGCGACTAGCTGTTCTGAACTGGGGGAGGGTCGCATCAGGTGGTGATTTAAATTATGTTGTCCATGCATTGGTGTCATTGCTGCTGCATCTTTTGTGCTGTTGGTGTTTCCTTTGGGCTGCGATGATTCCATCAGTGTCCGTATCTGGTAGAAAAATTGTTTGTCAGGGTTTTTTGCGTTGCGTTAACTTTTACCAACGAATGTTTGATTGAGTGGAAACTGTACCATCTCAAGGCGCTTCTTGTGTATCTCAGTTGGTGCCTGCAGGAAATGCATATACAGTCAAAGATAAATCTAGTAAGAAATAAGCAGTAATACAAGAAAGCAGTACAGTCAGGATGTCTGTGGCACCCAACATTGAAAGCTGCACATGATATTCAGTAATCAATTAGATAAATAACAGCCAAACTTACTGGTTTGCTCTGGTTTTTCTGCCCTTCGCTCGAATATCCTGGGATTTTCAAATTCCAGTTCTTTTCTGCACACAAAACAGAGGAAAAAAGAACCTCTCAATATGAGTGGGCAATCACAGTGCGGTAGTAATACTTCTGTATTCATAAAACAGCACTGAACAGAACAGTCAGCACTTGTCAACAGTCTGCTTAGATCCTATCATATGATTGAAGAGACGATCATATTTATATATGTACTACAGTCATAGCCACAAATCCAGTCACACTGATAAGATTTTAGAACATACCAAGGTGTAATAACAAATCTTTGGCCTCCAACGTTGATGAATTGCGGTGCTTCGCCAAGCTGATTGCAAATGTCATGACCTGGAGGCACGGGTCAACCAGTTATCATACACCGTTTTAATTTCAAGCTGCAATATGTGAATCATGAGAACACTGTCCACAGAAAATAAAGATTCAACAATGTGGTCTCGATGCGTTCAACTCAACTAAGTGTAGCCCAGCTTACAGATTCAATGAAACTATCACCAAGCTCCAACAGAATATCTTCAACCTCAGGATCCAACTTTGCGGTTAAATCAACCTGTGATGGCAAAAATAAATTGATGGAAAAACAACAGAAGCAAAACTACCAATGGGTCCAATCAAATTGTGTAGAAAGTTAAAAAAAAAAGATAAGGAACAAGGCTTAAACAAACTGAGAGGATAAACTAACAATGCTCTTACATCTTCAATGGCGTCTTTAGTTTTCACACATTTATTATCTTGCCCAGCATACAAAGAGGGAAGAAAGAGATAAAAAAGGTCAGAATGGGTCTGTTGAATGATGATGTTGTAAAAAATAGCAAGTAGCAATACACTTAATCTGGATATATAGGATAATTTTACAACCTGCAAGTCGATAGTTCCAGTGAGAAAGATTTCATTACTCTCTCTGTCTCAGATACAAGTAAACAGATTGACATTCTAGATCTTCCTACTATGTTACTGGAGGTTGTATCCAGTATTCCACAGGTAAAATAGACATGTCCAAGTATATATAAGAAACCAAGTAGACGAAAAAAATCCTTTCTGCGAGTCCAAACCAAGCCATTGATCATTTTGACTAAAGAAAAAAATAAGGTGTATGGGAACAGACCTGCGAAACCAGATCTTGTATTTTTCTCTTTCCCAGAAGCTGATTTGTTGCTTCTGTTCCTTGGCTTGAACTTCCGCCTGGTGTTGTTGCACCAGATGCATCTGGCTGTGAGCCTGTCAAACTAAAAGTTTTCTGACCATTGGGCCCTACCATTCGCGGAGATTGCTGCTGCTGGTTAGCGACCACCTGTTGTGCAAGCTGCTGTTGTTGATGTTGCTGCTGCTGAGGCGTTGCTGTTTGATTTTGAACAAGTTGATTCAGCTGTTGTTGATTCAAAGCCAAAGGATTCATCTGCCCAGAAGACAACATTTGCTGCTGCATGAGAAGTCTCTGCTGTTGGAGACGGTAAGAAGGTGAGACAGGTGTATTCATTCCAGGAATTTGCTTCAACCACTGTTGTTGCTGTTGTGTCAACGAATTTTGCATCACTGTTGGTTGTCCATTCTGTGCCAACCCAGACATCTGTGGATTCATAAATGCTAGAGACGATGTCCTTGAAAGGTTTTGTGCCTGCATTTATTAGTATAAATCTTTTATCAAAGTCATATACCAAAAAATTATTCCAGAATGAGTAACAAAAGCGAAAATTATAATAAACTGCAATAGGTGCATCTTCCTAAAGGACATTCAAAATAAATTAAAGTTAAAAAAATACTGATCATACACGGTCATTTATATTACATATCAAATAGGGAACACTGGTCACACATCAATAAATTAATCAATTTCATTGGGCTAAACCAGTTTATCCAATATGAACCTCTCCAAATAGTCTTGAAAAACAAAGCCAACCCCGGCATCCATTGTCATTCACACTTTGGTAAAATGCACAAGACCAATCAACCAAGTAGTGCAGGAAATTTCACAGAGGTAAGGTTGATATCACTAATCATGTTTTGAGATGGTACATCAATAAAATTAATAATGTCCCGAATACTGTATGTCAAGCAAAACAGCTTAACGTGGAAAACGAAGAGCAATAGAAACATAAACAACTTTAGATATACAAAGATTGGAACCATAAACCAAATCTAATAAGGGTAGTCATACCTGAGAGTTTAAAGGACTTTGCTGCAGCATTTGCTGTCGTATTTGCCCCTGATTCATACGTTGCTGTGTGTAACTAAGTGCCCCGTTATCTCTTATTTGCTGTGGCATGTTGAGTGACCCTGTCATCCTACCTGACTGCATTCCCTGCAACATTTGACCAGACATATTGCCTATGTGATATTGCGCTCCTTGTACCAATCCCGCTTTTTGCCTTGGCTGCACATATGAAATCAACAAAACCAGATCTTAGTCATCTCTTGAAACATACACTCAAGGAAGTTATGTATTATAAATTCCTTCTAGTCCGCAGATATAAACCTCACAATAAGCATATTGCATCATAAATACACAGCACAACACATCATTTAATCTTAAGAAACCTTGAGGATACAGGTGTTTGCTCATAAAAATAAAATTTTATGCTAGAGAACTTTATGAAAAGTCTGGCCGAAAGAAATATGAGATGATATTTGGTACTTTCCAGTTTCCATTCTATTTTTCACTTGTTTCTCATGCGCACAAACCCAATAAAATTACAACTTCACAATAATATTTTGATTTTGAAACAACTTCCTGCATATTTCTTTCTGAATGAGTAGAGAGTATTCGTTGGACCAAGCCGGCATTCAAACAAAATCATAAGACAATCTGTAATTTGACCAATGCGCACTGTTAAGCGACATGATAGCTAATAAGCATTACCACTAAACAATTTCATAGCAGTCAAAATAAGTAATGAAGAAATAATAAAATCCAACCAATATACGGAATAAAACCATCCTAATGGATCAGAAATAAAAATCAGAACTTACCGAAACTAACATCTGCGATTGCATATTTAACTGACCCTGCAACATCTGCTCATTCTGCCCCATCAACCCACCCCTCCCCATATTCCCAGCACCACCAACATTCATCTGCTGCTGCTGCTGTTGCAGTTGTTGCCTTAACTGCAATTGCTGCTGCTGAGACATCACCGACCCACCAAAATTCGACTGCCCAAGCATCCCCCCACCACCACCACCCTGCTGCTGTCCTCCTTCCCCCATCCCAAACTGCCCATGTCCTCCCTGCATCTGCACTTGATTAAACCTCGACATCGATGGCGACCGTTGCATCACCAAATTCTGCTGTTGTTGTTGCATCAACAACTTCTGCTGCGAAATATCCATCGAAGGCGAGTTAGACCGCATTGCAGTCTGCTTAGGAGACGTCACAATCCCCGAATTCGAATTTAGGGTTTGCGGGATCGCGTCTTGTACTGGCGATTGAATTTGCTTCTGCGAAGCAATTGCATTCTCCGCCATGTCGAATTCGAATTCGGTCTAAAAACTCCGAATTTCGGTCGGTTGTGCTCCGATCCCGTTCGCTCCACCGCGACGGAATCTTCTGCAAAAACACAGGGAGATAGAGAGAGACTGTGCGTGTGATGTGTGCCGCTGATTGATTCTGGGCTTTGAGATTCAGAGCCAATCATTCACTTTTCCAGCCCCCTGTTTTTTTATTTTATTAAATACATATTTTTTTTAGAAATTAAATTACCGATTTATTTCTTGTGTAGCCTGTAAAGTGTAATTATTAACTCATATATTCACATGAAAAAAACATACTTATTAAATATTAAATTCTTACATAGTTTTTCGAATTATCAATAAATAAATAAAACTGTGATTGTAATTAATATTTTTAGGTGATGTTTTCCAGATAAATAAAAAAGTGACTTTCCAGCAAAACTCTCGTCAGAGTTACAACCGTTGAATCCCGCGTATTCCCCATCCTTCGCTGTCCTCTTCTTTCTAATCTCCATCTCAATCTGCATCTACCAAATCGAAATCGAGCGGCCGTCGCCCGGCATGCAGAAAATGCTTGACCAGGTGTCAACGGCTGTCTAGTTTCGTAGTAAGAAGACTCCCGAGGACTCTGGATGAGACGGAGAGGATCCTGGTGAGGGAATTTCTGCTGGATTTGGATTTTGATTGGTGTTGATTTGGCTGGATCCGGTTGAGTTGAGTATTTAAGGAAGTCGTTTTGAGGTAAGAGGGTTGAAATTGAGTTGAGTTTGGTGGAATTAGGGTTTGACTGGTGTTGAAAGTGAAGGTGATAAGGGTTGATTGGATTTTGGATCGGAGAGTTGTGGTTGCGCTGGCGGTGGATCTGTTGGAGAAAGAAAAAGTAGATGTGTGATTGTTGTGGTTTTTGGTGATAATTAGGGATTTAGAGATTGCGACTAAGGTGGCTTTTTGGGAAAGGTTTATACTTTTGAGGTGTTTGAGTTACGAGTGTGATTTGGTTTGTTTGTAGAAAAAGTGTGTATGATGGAGATGTTGATTTGTAGAGTTGGGATTCTGATGTTAGGATTTAGTTTCAGTTTACTTGCATCCTTTGTTCAAGTTCCCGTATTTGCGCAACAACAGTTTCCTCCTCCGCCTCCTCCTCCGCCTCCTCCACCACCACTGGTTGAATCCCCACCCCCTCCATTATTATCTCCACCACCACTTTTTCAGTCTCCACCTCCTCCGCTTGTACCTCCACCACCTCCTCCTGTATCGACCTTATTGCCTCCTCCTCCAATGTGGAGTTCACCTCCTCCTCCAACAAGAAATCATCGGCCGCCGAACAAGAGAAGATTTACTCCGCGACCGCCTCCCAAGCATCATAAGTTAAATTCAGGGCAAAAGGTTGGGTTGCTGTTTATTGCTATTGCTGGGACACTGCAGTTGTTTGTTGCCGGAATTTTGATTTTCCTGAGAAGACAAATGCTAAAAGTCAAGGACAGATACGAAAATGTCAAGTAAGATTTTTTATGTCTTCAATTTGTGGGTGCTCGTGGAACACTGTCAATGTTTAAAGGTTTCAAACGGTATATGAATTCATTTGTTCGGTTTTGTTGGTTGTTATTTGAATAGATGTTTGTTGGTTGGTCAGTTTTTAATACTAGTTGATCCTCTGCTAACTCGTAGTGATGCTTCTACTCAGTTTTTGTTACCCTTATCCATGCAGCAGGCTTCATTATGTATAGATCTGAGTAACTCATCATGTTAAAAGACTACTCTCATCCTATGAGAGTACACTGAAGTGACTTGGGAAAGCACTTAAAGAACGAGTAACATATAGAGTGCTGGTGCGGATGGAATCATGGAATGGCGAATTAATGGTTTATTTCCAGACTGAATTCTGGTCTTTACATCCTAATTGCGTCACATTTACCTCCGGGAAGATAGACTGGGGTACCATTCTAGCACATGGACGAAAACGTGATGCGTGACAACATTTAGTTACTGTTGCGCAATGACAAATGCCTTTTCTAACATGTCTGAACCATTAACATGCTAGCTCCAAATGAGCAACCATTTGATGGCATCATTTATCTAAGCTTGGTCATTTGTCAACCCTCCACATCTTCCAACCCTGTAATAATCACCATTAAGGTTCGTTCTATATTAGCAGCGCAGCAGCAGGGTAGTAAGGGTATGGATAAATAGAAGAGAATTAGTTTTAAATATCTGTAATTTGGATGTAAACATCCTACTAAAAACATTTGAAATCCAACGCACGAGATTGAACTAAATTTTCGCTATTGAAACCTCCGTACAACTCCACATAATTTTACGACAAATTTAGTCATAAATACTTGTAATACATAAAAATTTGATTTTAACACCTCTCATCAACATTGCATAGACTCGTTGTTATGACAGAAGTAATGACTAAAAAGTAAAGTATATTGTTCATATAAATCAAGTGTTTACAGCAATATTGAGTTAGATCAAGGAGGTTTAGATTAACGTTGCTCATATAAATCTGAACCATTGACAACATACAAGCAGAAAATAAGCGATCATCTCTTCTAATTCTAAATAAGCGACCGCAAAATTCATCTCTTCTAATTTCCATTAGCATTTGTCGGACAGATTCAGTAACACTGAAAGTTCCATACACATGGATTTTTTGCAAGACTCAAAAAAAAAAAAAAAATTGGGCATAAAACATCTGCCTAGCTCTGTAGTAGTTCTCGGATCAAACATAAAGTTACTTTCAATACTCATCGTAATCGAAAATAACACTAAAACTCAATCATAAACTCAAATCTCTGTGCCCTAATTTGGATTCCAGAATCGCAACAACACATTTGAAATCAATCTAAAGCGAAGATCTCCCGAGCGACGACGACGAAGACGGCAGTTTTCTATTTTCTCTGTTTCAACTCAAATCTTCTTGCGTCGGTGAATGATACAGATCGGGTTGATTTCGGATTTTGGGTACAATCTTCGGTCCAATTATTCAGAACCGAACCAGCTAGATCCAGAACCAAACGTCTTCACGTCACCGTGGTAATAACCGGTGTTTGCATGCTCTGAAAAGAGTTGTACGAATGTATCGTTAGTAATAATATTTATTTAATTTCAAATGTTTTTATCATTTGAGTGTTTAAACGTATAATGAATATTTAAAACTAATTATCTCTATCAACATGACTTAACCTTTGGATATAAATTATCTATCAACAGTATTGTCACTCTCTGTCAAGCTCCTCAAGCAACTTCTCTATTTGTCGCCGGTAAACTGGCATTATGTGATCCTTGATCATCGTTCGCGACAGCCTTAGCTTCCCGTACAAAGACCTGTGCGTCAGAAACATACCAACTGTAGGCTCTGATAACTGGTCGCTGTCGGAATCATCTGAAGTAGATGATTCATTTGCTGCTTCCTCGTCTTCATCAGTTTTGAGATCTACTATGTGCATAATTTTTCCAGGTGGAAAAAATCTGTGCACCTCTTTCGGTTCCGGTGTTGGGTCTTGTGGCTGGATTTCACCGACTTCTGCCATAGCAGCTGCTTCCTCTTCCCTTATTTCCTCTTCCAGTTCAGTATCATCAGCTTCCGATCCATGCTCAAGTTCTTTCTCAAGCTGTTGCCACAGTTCGAATTCAGTCATCCGATCTTCATGTCTATGGCCCAGAAGATCTTTCTCCTCAAGGTCTTCATCAGCAGACGGGTCAGCCTCAGCACAGCATTCAATTTCTGATCTCCAACCCTCTGGTTGGGTAGAAGCTGAAGGATCTTCCATTGTTTCAACAATGGTTGCTTCTTGATTGAATGCCAGTAAAGACACAGATGTGTCTGTTTGCGAAGATGATTCATCTGAATCATTTTCGTTAGTATTGGAACGGGTGGCTGATGAACGATAACGAGGGCCCATGCACGACCATGAGGAAAAAGGAAGTGCGGGCCGGGCCCAGGCAGCTCTAGCCATGGTTTGTGCTCTCTTCATCACAACCTAGGATAATATAAAGGCAGCATGTCATCTTTAGGGTTTGCAAACAAGAAAACTAATAGTAAATTGCAATATACAGCAGTTGGTGACTTCGCATACCTGGGTGCCATTAGAAACTGGACGCAAAATAGCCCCAGCCCCAGCAACCTTCGTTTTGGCACTGGCAATAGATGGTAGCCTTGAACCTAAGGCTGTGGCAGACCGGTAAACAGTACTGAGAATCCTCGTGCGCTCTATCTGAACCCTAAGATCATTAAGCCACGCAGATGCTGTCACCTGCATTTAACGATTCAAAAATCAGCAACAGGAACTCAAAGAACTCAACCCGTGACATGAAATATGCTAGTACATATTGGAAAAGTGCATCAGTGTGAAATTCTTGTAAAGAGAATAAAGAATCCACAACTTGAAGAGCAAATAAGACTCAAGGTAGAACCTCAGCGCGCAAGTCATCCAATGAAGCAGCTGAGAATGTAGGAACTAAGTCAGCTCCATTAATTACAGATGTAATGAACTCTGTGCCTGATTCAGCTAGATCCCACGTCATGCAAGCAGCTGTAAAACAGTGATATCTAGTAAAGAGCACATAGAGAGAAACTAACTAACCAGCGACAAAACCATGTCAATAGTAAACTGATGAAATACTCCAGCTTTTTTGAATAAAAGTGTACGATTCTATATCCTCATGCCCAGTCAAAAATTTTGCCTCCTTTTTTGTAGAAATCTCGAGAAATTTTGTCAAAATTCATATGCATAACTTTTTAAATAATCTCCGCAATCAGCTAATGAGGAAAATGCACCAAGTAATCTTCATTTTAGGCTGAATAACAGATAGCATTAAGCGAAAAATAGCGGAATCTATCATTGAACTCCTTAGACAACTGTCAAGGACTGTTTTGCTGGATGAAGGGAGTAGAATTTTAGAGAACATAGAGTCATAAATATCCACTTGTTCAATTTTCATTCATCAAGATTTAAGCCTGTAGAATTGTAAAGATAATGTCTATGTTGTTGCAGTTTCAGTTGCGGCATAAGATAATGATGGAATAACTGAATGTGGTTAGTTTATTAACAAGAAATAATAGAAAACCTGGAGCGAATGTTAGACAGGTAGTTTTAGACCACTCCTTATGTTCACGCATCACATATGTAAGAAGAGCTGCTGTTCCTCCGCCGAGGGAGTGACCTACAATCTGTCAAAATATGAGAGGGCTCAAAGGACCATATTTATCTTCCACATTAATCACTAATAGCATAGTTGGAAGAATATAGGAATATAGGATCCTTGGTAACATCATTACCTTTAAATTATAACCAGGGTACTCTGCTAGTGCTTTTGTTAGACATGGAGTTGCAAGCTTTGCAATCCATCGTGCAGCTGCAACCATTCCGCAATGTGCATAACCCAAAACTAAATTGTTCACTCCAGCCTCATCAACTACGGTGTGGTGAAATGGAACCACTGCGCCAGTTACAGCAGTCAGAGTATCCTTGATACTATGCGTTCCACGAATTAATAATAGAAAACACTTTGTTCTGTGATCAACTAGAATTGTAAAAGCTGGCTTCAAGATCTGCAAAATTAATCCATATTAGTATTTGCTAGCACAGATCAGTTCTGAGCAAATGGGGAGACAACTTTTGTAAAGGAAGTTGAGAAAAAGAATGCAAAATAAATCATACAAGGTGAGTCCCAGCAATAACAATGGTGATATTCACTTAATATTCTTTGCGATAAATATATACATAGTTTGGTGAAGCTGAAATAACAAGATAGCAAATGTAAGGTTGAAACGGTAGTATCAGTATGTTAAAAAAAATCCAATTCAGCCCACACAAGAATTAGTATATTAAACATGTTTCTATTTTATTTTTAAAATAGAAAGCAATAAAAAACAGCATGAGAGGATAAATTCAAAAGCAAGTTGGAAAATGCTTACTCCTGCTTTGGGTTCTTGGAGAAGCACATCATCTTCAGAATAGCCAGTCTCTTTGAGAAATAATGGAAATGGTTTCTTGGAGAAATGCCAACAAAGTGTTAGTAAGTTCAGCATATACCGCAGCTCTACTAATAACTCAGGACCATTAAGTCGGACACTATCTGGGCCTCCAAACACATCGCGCACACATAAATTCCCCTACATGGTTCCACGAAGGTAAGTCAACTTGTAGTTAGTAGTTACTGTATAAGATTATGAAAGAAACATGTTCGAAAAACATAACTCGTCAAAATTACTACACACTGATATTCATACCTGCCTCTTCAAAAGGAAGTGAATCCCAAATGCTAATTCCCCAATAGGCCATTTCCCTAGAGTCTCGGCATAAGTAAACCTGAGAGTCTCCGACAAAGTCGAAATCGTCTCCAACCAAGTTCCAGGAGCCTGTAAGAGTCTATGTGAAACACGGCGATTTAAATTCCGACTACTAGGGGTGCCATTATCGTCACTATCCTCTTTTGAATCTATGCTAGTAGGCGCTCTCTTGTTCAGCGCATAATATAAAATAGCAGCCGCACCAGCTACAGTTGCCATAGTTCCTGTAGCCATAACTCTAGAGTTCCCTGCAAATGATCAATTATCAATCCATAAGCATATCCAAAAACAAAACCACAACCACAATCAACTACAGGTCGCAACTTCCACTAAATCAACAAAATGACACCTTTCTATGCAAGAAGCTATAAAATATGATTAAAGAGATCCAACAACACAAAACCTAATTGCAGAGTCAAAACTTACACGTCCATCGGTAAACTAAATTCCTACAAAATTCCACACGCGCAAACAAGCAACAAAAGCACCTTCTTCACGAACTAATTAAACCTAAACCGAATTAAAACCACAGACGCAAACAAAAACAAACCTGCAGCATCCAACCGCAGAAACCCTAATTCAATCGCCGATCACCAAAATCAAATCGCCCTATATGAATTCCTCGGCTCTCAATTCACAGATCCAACTCCTCGAAATTCACAAATAATCACTTTTCTGGGTAAAATCAGATCGATCGGTTGGTCGATTGCTGTTAGGAAATTTCAGGTCGAGATTCGACGACACGCACTTCATCGATCGGTTTCGTATCAACTTTATACACTGGCGGTGTACACCCTTTATACTTCAGGGGTGCAGCTGTAATTACTTTGCTGGGCGGAACGGCATCGTTTGGCTGTTAACCTCCGTTTTTTAGTGGGAAAAAAGCGAGGAAAAAAATTATAAGAAAATTTTTATCACTTTGCCAAATTATTTTTTCTCACAATCAAACACACATATTAATTTTCACTCAAAAATTTTTTTTAAATTTTCTTCTCCTCTTCTTTTTACCGCAACCAAACAGGGCCTTAAAGTGAGCTTCAAACTACGTCGGTAATCTATTATATAATAGAACACATGCACTAAAGGACTAATTTCTTTATTTCGTTACTAATATTAATTCGAATAAGATAAAATAGACATATGGCAAAATAGGAATACGAGAGAATAAGAATAAAATAACAAACAAAAAATATTCATTTAAAATTAAAAACTTTTAAAAATTAAAAACCCAAATTCATTAAAATTAAAAATTCTAAAATTTACAAATTTCACTTTTAAAATTTAAAGATTAAAATTAACTAATTTTTACCAATAAAACGTTAAAAAATAAAATTTATTTGAAATATATATTGAAAAGTTTGTGGAGAATTGTTAAAATATGAAATAATTCTCATCGGAACGACGGAAGCGAATTTAGTTTAAATATAAAAAAATTAATATGGACGTTGCATGAGGCTGAATGTAAAATCATTATTGAATTTATTAATTGCTCTCATTTTACCGTGGAGGTTAAATTAATATAAATTAGAAATTAATTATTTTTTTGAAATTTTCAACGTTTCTCTCGTAGTCAGGTAAAAAAGAGTCAAACTGTTTTACACGTTGATTAAAAAGGGACCTGTTTTAAATTATCTAATAATAGGGTGGGTGTAATACAATTAAAGAAAGTTGAAACCACGCTGCAGAACTTCTCCATTTTTCAACTGAAGCTCTGCTAAAGCGCAGATCTCTCTCGAAAATCCGAAGCTGCAGAATTCAATCGCCGAAAATGCCGAGGCTCAGGCTCGGCTCATCTGCTTCGGTCCGAACCACGTTGCTCGCGTTCTGGTTGTTTTTCTGCTGCTGTTGCGTCGATGCTTCGGTTCATGAGTATGTCGGCGAGGCTTTTGTGAACAAAGGGAACGCCTACGTCGTCCATGGTGGTAGTGAGGGAGTGTATGCTTCTGAGGAGAACAATACTGCGGTAACGGATTCTGCGGATTCGTCTTTTATCAGGTGAAACTTTTATTTTTTGGCTTGTTTGTTGATTTGGGTATGGTGGAGTGGTGCTGAATTGTTGAAGTGTAGTGAGATCTGATTTTGATTTGATTAGATTTTTTTGTGTTTGAGGTTTTGATATTTAATTTTCGACATTAGAGAATAGTTGGCGACTCTGAGTAATTTAATTGTGAATTGTAGGCTTAAATGTGAAATGCCAAATGAAACAAAAAAAAATAGAGTAAATCAGTTAATGCGCAGAATCAATGTGTTTATTAGTATGTGAATCGACACCTGAAGTAAGTTCCAGAACCTGTTACTTTGTGTGTGAAGTGTATGAAAAGCTCAGTTTAAGTGTGTGTTTTTCTGGAATCAGATTTGAAAAGGTTACATTCAAAAGACCTGCAGAATCGTCAAACTTGAGCTCATGGCCTATTCATGCTGTTGTTTTTGAGGTGGAAGATAGAGAGTTAATTGGAGGATCAGTATATGGAGGTCAAAGAGCAATTTGCTGTACCTCGGATCTAGCAAAACTTGGTGTGTGTTCGCAGGGAGATGTTATATTCCGCCGATCTACTAGAAATCTAGGCTGGCCTCATGTGTTTGGAGTCGCGTTTCATTTTGATGAGCAATCAGTTACCCTTCCGTCAAGATCTATTCAGATCACCAGGACGGGGATGTATAATTTGTATTTCATTCATTGTGATCAAAATCTTAAGGATGTGACTGTGGATGGAAAAAGCATATGGAAGAATCCAGCTGGCTATCTTCCCGGGCGAATGGCCCCTCTAATGAATTTTTATGGGTTCATGTCGCTTGCTTTTGTGATCCTTGGAATCTTTTGGTTCTCGCAGTACGCAAGATTCTGGAGAGAAGTTCTCCCATTGCAAAACTGCATCACATTAGTCATACAATTAGGGATGCTCGAGATGGCGTTTTGGTATTTTGAGTATGTCCAATTCAATAACACTGGGGTCAGACCGATAGGGATCACAGTATGGGCTGTCACTTTTGGGGCTATCAAGCGGGCAGTTGCACGTTTGATCATTCTAATGGTTGCAATGGGGTATGGTGTAGTTAGACCAACACTAGGTGGGATTACACCAAAGGTGGTTATGGTTGGAGTTTCATTCTTTGTCGCATCCGAAGTACTCGATTTAGTGGAACACGTGGGTGCTGTTAGCGACCTTCCAGGCTATGCGAGATTATTTCTGGTTATTCCTGTTGCCATCCTGGATGCTTTCATTATTATTTGGATATTTACTTCGCTCACTGCGACTATAAGCAAACTTCAGGTACTATCTTTTTTTTTATCATGTAACTTGTATCTTGGGCTGCATCTTTACCATAGTACATTTAGCGGGTAGAACGATGGTCATGGTTTGATGTATCTACTGCTATGACTCGTGTTCTTGTTTTCCCTTTGATTCGAGTGCATATTTATTGCTACCCGAATAATAATTTCAGGCAAGACGAATGATGGTCAAGCTGGACATATACCGGAAATTCACCAGTGCTTTGGCAGTGGCGGTTGTGGTGTCCGTCGGATGGACTTGCTATGAGGTATTCGTTCAGTGAGAAAATTTTTTGACAGCTGATAAAAAGTATTGGTTCAATTGGTTGGATGTGTAATTAATCCTAGTTCTGTTATCTGCTTTCCTTTGCAGCTATATTTTAAAGCAAATGATACGTACAATGAACACTGGCAGAATGCATGGACCATCCCTGCTCTCTGGCAAGTACTCTCCTTCTCCCTATTATTCGTCATATGTGTTTTGTGGGCACCATCGCAAAATTCAACCAGGTAAGCTTCATCCATT